>LPNX010571256.1:1363-85335 GCA_001517045.1 Pseudotsuga menziesii
GGGCTTCCGTTGGTTGTCCAAAGGAGGAAAGCTGATATTGACTAAAGCAGTTTTAGAGGCCATTCCAGTCTATTGGATGCATTTTTGGGTACCTATGGGTGTCATAGACAAAATCAGAAAGATTTGTTTTAACTTCCTTTGGGCGGGTAAACAGAACTCTTCTGGTTTACCCTGGATATCATGGAGGTTTCTTGCTATGCCTAAATCTATGGGTGGTTGGGGACTTAAAGTCCCTAATTTATTTGCCAAGGCACTTGCAGCAAAAAAGGTCTGGGATATCATTCATGGTTCAGGTTTATGGGTTAAGATAGCAATACAGAAATATATTTATCCAATGACTATTCTGGACTGGATAAGATCTACTGTTAAAAAGAAAAAGAATATCTCTATCTGTTGGAAAGATGTTCTTTGGGCTTTTGATCTCATTGGAAATTTTCTAGTATGGAAGATTGGTTCTGGCAATGCTGTTCGTATTGGTTTAGATCCGTGGGTGGGATGTAAATGGAGACATGCTCTTCCTATTCCTATGATAGAAAGATTACGTTTGGCTGGTTATCATTATCTTTTTTATATTGGAATTCCTGGTATATCTGTTTTAATGTCTCAAGAATGGTTATCTGCAGATTCTATGGGTTTTATTGAACCTCTTGAGATTGCTGCTTGGAATGGATATATTGCTATTCTCAAGTCCAGCCATGTTAGACTTTCTACTGCATATGATTGTCTTATTTGGAATTTATCAAAAACAGCCAAGTATTCTCCTAAAGTGGGATATGCTGAACTTATTAATAGAGAAGTGGAATCGGTCTGGTGGTGGAAGGTCATTTGGAAGATGAAGTGTCCTCTAAAAACTAAAATTTTCAATTGGTTTCTGCTTTCTGGTAAAGCATTGACTTGGGATGTTCTATGCATGAGAGGTAGAGAAGGTCCTTGAAGATGCTTTTTATGCAAACAGAATACTGAATCCAATTTTCATATTGCAATAGATTTCCCTTTCACTCAATCTGTTTGGTCAATTATTGAGGATCATCTGAATCTTAATAATCTTTAGAATGGTGATTCCCTGTCTGCTTGTTTTAAAAACTGGTGTTTATTATCAGATATGGGACTTATCAAATCCTTACCTATCATTGTACTCTGGTTCATATGGAAAGCAAGAAACAGATCTTGCTTTGAGGATCTTGACTCATCTCCTACACAAGTATCAAGCTATAGCTTGGGTATGTTGAAGAATTTACCACAGACCTTATCTGTGGTCTCTATCAGATCAATTTTTGTGGAAAAAATTGATCGAACTTATGCATGGGGTTATTTTGATGGATTTGCAGCTGGGGATCCAATGATTTGTGGGGCTGGAGGTATTTTGTTCATATCTGACAGGCATTATGTTACTTTCAAAGCAGGTTTAGGTTTGGGCACCAATAATTTTGCAGAATTATGTGCACTTAAACTTCTCCTAAGGCTGACTCAGAAGCATAATTTGGATAAAATTCAAGTTTTGGGGGATTCCCAGTTAGTTATAAATTGGGCATTTGGTAAGTATCGATTACTAAATCTTGAACTAGCCATGATTCTTCAAGATGTTCACTATTTAGCTGATAGTCTTGATTATGTGTCTTTCAAACACATTTATAGGGAAAGAAACTTCAAAGCAGATACTTTGGCAAAAGCAGGTGGCAGTTTACTTGAAGGTTTTTGGAGTACATGTGAACAGAGAGGGGCAGAAATTATAGATACTTTTCAGGTTTTCTAATGTGTCTCTGTGGGTTGGCTGTTTATGCAGTTTGTAGGACTGTATTTTTCTGTATTTTGGTACATGTTTATTGTTCTTATCTGACAGATCCGTATGACTACTTTGTTGGTTTTTTTGGAGATTATTGCATGGGCAATTCTGGATTATTTGAATCTGTTCCACCCTTGAGACATGATGCTTTGGCTGATATATTATGCTTTTTCTGCATAACTTTGGTGACTTCAAGCAACATATTTAAGAGCTTGATAAGCGGGCTGATTGGCCTCTATTTTTATGGTGTTGGAATGGATATGAACTTTATTTCTTTGGATGGTCTGGAAATGGCCAAGTTATTAGCCGCTGATTTTTTGCTCAGCTTATGAATTATCATTCATTTATGAGACCACTTCAGCTAGCTTGTTTTGCTCTGGTTATTTTGCTTGTGATCACTATACACAGTTGATCTGACCTGAATGATCAGGAATGATGAAAAAAGTCTGCTAAGATCACACTGATTTGAGTGCATGGCAATTTGATATCTTTTCTACTGAAAAGTTTTGATGAATGTTATGTTTCTTTTTTGAGGATATTTTGTATGTAATGACAACTTTACAGTTGGATCAGTTATGGATATGGTAATGGTTTTTGTGCTCCTCCTGAGGCAAATATTGTTATGTAATGACAACTTCATAGTTGGATTTTGTATAATGGACTTTGAAGGCCATTTGCTGAAAGTAAATAAAATATTTATGATTTTTTTCTTTGGAAAGAAAAAAAAAGCATAATATGCCAAGAAAAGGGATGACACAATATTGTACTTATGACACGGAACATAAAGCCATAATTAGTGTAATTGATTATGAAAATAATTAGTGTGGCAAAATGTAAAGCCATAAATGTAATTGATTATGAAAATAGCGATGGTGGCAAAATGTGAAGCCATTGAATATGTTTGGTTTAATATTTTGGTTGAATTTAATTTATTTTCAAATTGTAATTTTTAAAATTATAATAAATTTTTAAAATTCTAATTATTAATAACTTTTAAAATTCTTATAATTTAATTTTTATAATTTTGAAATTTATAGGATGAAGGAATATCTTTACTTGAAAATGAAAAATGTAATTTCTTTTTTTAATAATTTAAAATTTTACTTTCATGTTTTTATGTTTTAGATGGCCTCGCTTTGTTTTCATTATAAAGTTAAATAAAAGTCGAAGTAAAGGTTTTTACATATTTTTTTTAATTTTTTTTTCACTTTATAAATGGTTGGTAAGATATACATATATATTGTTTTGATAATTAAAATGTTAAAAAAATTGTATAATATAGGTGCATTCTGATCAATAGAGATGTATAACTATTTTTCTGTTTATCTTAGAATTGACACATGTCTTTTAAAAAAATTATAAAAGAATAACATGTAGGGTCAAATTAAAATTAAAACATTTACAACCTATATATATAAAAAACACAAATTAGATAAATTGGAGATATGTAAGTCCTTTAGTGCTTATCCTAGAGTTAACCCCTGTCCTTTTAAAAAAAATAAAAAATATATATTATGAAATAATAGCATATCCGCTCGAATTAGAGTTAAAACGTTTGCAAAGGCATATAAATATAAAAAAAAACACACACACAAATTAAATAAATTAAAAAATTATCAATATTTACACTTTAAAAACAAATTTAATTTCAAAAGATTTAATTTCTTTTTAGACTTTTTAAATCTCTTTTAAGATAAATCTATATTAATTAATAATCAACTATTAAAAAAAATATATTATATTACTTAATAATCAATTATTAAGAAGAAGAAAAAGTAATTTACACACTAATATGGTTGTTAACCCACCGTCCATGATAACTCGAGGTTCCTTCTTGCGGCATGACCAAACTTGTACTTTCAATAAAAGTCAATATAAGCCATATAGACTTGTCGTGTCTTGCAAACCTGCAATTGCTTGAGGGGACTATGGCGAAAAATACTCTACATGCTGTAGAGCATTAAATGTGACGGCGGTCGCACTCTCCGCCATTGGATCTTATTTTGGAAAGAATCCGACGGCGGACAGTGAGATCGCCATCGCATTTAATGCTTTACTATTTGTCGCCGGAGACTACTAGGCATGTTCCTTGTCACGATGGAGAAGTTTCGGTGCAATGAGACAGTGATGGACTTGTATCAAATAATTAATATAGGTCGGCAAGCAATATAAAGAAATGTGTCTAGATCATGCTTTCCTTGAGTCTTCTTATCTTTGCTCATAGAGCATACATTCGAAATTTTGTTCATTATATGAATATATTAAAGGTCTTTTTTCTTACATAGTATAAATAATGAAAGGTGAAAAAGATGGGTGATAAAGGACCATAAATATCAATTTTACTTAATTTAATAAAAAAATTTAAGTGAAGAATCACTCCTCGCGGCCTCACAAATGGAACATTATATAAAGTTGAATATATTTTATTATCTTAAGTTAAATTTTATAATAAAGCTGGATTATTAATAATAATCTTTTTTTGGGTGTGTTGGTGAAAAATCATTCCTTGCGACGTGACGGAAAGAAAAATTATATAAAATTGCACAAAGAGAAAATTATATAAAATTGAATATATTTTATTATCTCATGTTAAAGTTTATAATAAAGATGAATTATTATCAACTTTTATTATTGAAGTATTCTATTTAATGAAAATCGACCTCGACTAAGTGAAGGCTTCGTTACAAAAGCTTCAACTAACTAAGCTAACCCACATGCTATTATTAAAATAAAATAAATTAAGATTAAAATGATTAAATATTTAAAAATATAAATTGGTTAAAGATTACTATTTTTCATTCTAAACATAAAAAAAATAAACATTAATAAATCCATAAATTGTTTTACTAAATAGTTAAATATTTCAATAAAGTAGTAAAATAATATATTATTTATAAAATGTTTTTAAAAAACATAAAGCAGTAAAAAACATTCGATTTTAAAAAATCCCTTTTCAAAAAAAACATTCGATTCGCGTTTTAATTTCCTTCTACCCACTCCATCGGGCGCCGAAAGTGATTCCAAATGTGTTAGCCACACAAATAGGACTGGAATTTGATATCAATAATCATTATAAAAGTGTTAACCATTATTATAGAGAAAAATATAGAGAGTTTGATCGAATAAATTACTTTGTGAATAAAAATTTGGCCGTCAAATCAAATTCCATCTCTCGGCACTATGCATTGAGAGGACAGATGATATTCAACTTTGCGATAAGGTCATCCGAAGTTTCGCGTCGACCCGCAGCGCACACCGTTACAGCTCATTGATCTCGTCCGCATATATCTATATATGGGTGACGGGTCCAAAAATCAAAATGGCCATTCATGTGCCACACTTTTCAGGCTAAGTGCGTTGTCAAATCCGATTACGACTTTAAGACAAAATGTACAGATTTAATTCATGTGAAAGGGATTGCCAAAACTTGGACCCTGAAAAAAATTTATTTCTTACATTATTATCTAGATATGATATTAATTATCCCGTTCTAACATTACATGTCAACAACAAAAGCCATATATTTATCCACCTGGACAGCATCTTGGTATTTCAGTGGCATCAGACTTCAAAATGTTCGTGATGTCATTGATATGATCATTGTCAAAAAGCAATTCTAAATAATTTATTATTTTAAGATGGCTTCTTATCCCTTAGTAGTTCAATATAGGATATTATTAACGTTTGTCGCTATTAGTTTAAACAGTAATAATAATCAGACTCACCAGCACTCTTTAACCCTAAACCTAATCTGGATTAAAGTAAACAACACGGGATAAATCTGTACCGTCTCTGACGTAGCAATTGTCGTCCAATTGATTGATTGAAAATTTGTTTTTTTGCAATTATTTAAACGGAAGAAAGTGGCAGACAGGAGCCATGCCATGATGCGTGCATTCTGTTGGTACAACTTTGCCAATCCCACACTTATAAGGCGTTCCATGTCTTGCCTTGCATTGCACCAGAGTTGAGATAACATTAATACATAGTTACATATTGATATAGCTATCTCGCTACGTATTTGCTCTGTTACTCATTTCGGCAATAATAACGGCAAGAGCACTTCTGAGCTGCAGCTGAACTACCATCCTCCTCGTCTCTGCACAACCGTTGTGTTACGTGTTCGAATCCCTGAGCCGTGACTAAACTATGGACTCTCAAACCCTTAGAAAACGCCGCCGGGAACCCAGGTCTTTGACAGAATCCATTGACGTCCGGGAGCCGAAATGCTTCCACGTCGGTGAAGAAACAGGCCAGTTTCTTGAGCTACTGCACTTAGATCAAACCTTAGCAGACGACGAAGAAGACAAAAGCGCTCCCAGTGAGGAACTCGTAAACGGTCTCATGAGAAGCCTCCAGGAAGAACTTACCGCGACCGGCCCCAATTCTGAGGATAAATCGGCGGCTTCCGATATATCTAGCGGTCATGAAGGCCAAACCCTTAATGCGAGCTCGGGGTTTATTGATCTGTGTTATCTCCTGGAGGCTTCAGACGATGACCTCGGCATTCCAGCGAGCCCCGTTCTAGACTTGAAGGTTGAAGTCTGTCTATCTACGAAGGAAACATGGGAGGGTTTGTGGGAGAGCTCGGATCTAAAATCAGTAGGGGAAAATTGGCACTACGAAGACGACTTTGATAGCTATCAAGAATTTAAATTGTTGGAAGATGCGTGGTATGCGAGCCAGCTGCAGGATTATATGCACAGTACAGATTTTGTAAGTCAAGACATGTTATTTTACGGGGATTTTTGTGATCAGGCATGGAGACTGGAAACTCCTGGCGGCATGTAAACAATGCCAAGGCTCAGACTGTATATTTGTTTTTTCTTCGACTATCTCGTGCAGAAAATTATAGCGTATAAACTTTCAAGGATTAGTTGTTTCACAAATTATGTAACAAAACATTCACCATTGTTACAGATTTTAAGCATATAAACTTTTAATATTGAGTTATATAGTGGATATGAAGAGAAATTGATCTCTAAGGTATAATTCTTGTGTTTTTAGTCATCGAAACTGAGACAAAATTAAATATTTCACTAGAACTTTCTACGTTTTCAAGATCGTCTGATGCAAAGGGCGCTGGTTTTTTCAGCGTACCGAATACTCTCTGCGAATAGTTTTTCGGATACATTTGAAGGCAGCAATATTTTCTATTATGTTTAAATCACTTCTTTTAAATCAGCTCCTTTAATATAGGAGTCCCCTGAAAAAAAGTAGGTGCAAAGGGGGCTGGTTTTTTCAGCCCTCTGTGGATAGTTTTTCTCATACAATATTAAGCCAGCAATAATTTTTTATTATTATTTTAAATCACTTCTTCTTTTAAATCAACTGCTTTAATATAGTAATAATTTATTATTATTATTTTAAATCACTTCTTCTTTTAAATCAACTCCTTTAATATAGTAGTCGCGTGAGAAAAAAAAAGAGAGTAGTGGATGCCACATTATATTTTCTGGGAAGGCCAAGTCTACTATTTTAAACTATATTAATTTCCCTTTTGCTCGAGAACATGCCATACTTATTATCATGTAATCAATAATTTTTATTTTTATAAATAGTATAAGCCATTTCTTTGTGATGGTACATGGCCACATAAAAAGGAAAACGTATGGAGTAGCGGGTCGACAATTTCGCCGAGCGTTAAACTACTTCGTCTACCCACGCTGTTAGCGATCCCGTTCTCTGGAGTCCAGCACATCCATCCAGCCAAGGGTCTCACATGAATCTTCTTCTAAAAGCGGGCGATCTATTCCTACACACGCCGTTGATCTATTCCTGCACATGTCGTCTTGTCGCCGCCTCCACGTCCCGAGCAATTACTCCACCACCCCGCGGGTTGGTGACTACTCAATCCTCCCGAGTCTGCATCCATCCCCTCCAACAATACTTTGCAACCTTCAACGCTGTGAGCTCGGCTTCGAACCAAACCTTTCCCGCTGTGAGCTCGGCTTCGAACCAGACAACTACATCTATAGAGTTGTAAACTGTGCCCGCCGCGATTATATTCATTCCACGTTGTGTTTTTGTTTTGTTGTTCTGCTGTTTTTGTTGTTTTATTGTTGTCGACCCCGCTGAATGTGCTTTTCTAATGTGAATGTTAAAATCACGACCTGAAGGTGTTGGGTTTATGTTCATGATTCAAGGCTTTGGCATTGCTTGCTCTTGAAGGTGCTGCTCTTCAACGGTTCTCAGCTTCGGTTCACGAACCAGCTCGTGCTTTTCTATTCTAATCAGTCTTTGGTGCTGGGGTTTTGTTGATTTCAAGGATTTGGCGTTGCTTTCTCTTGAAGGTGCTACTCTTCAGCGGTTCTCAGCTTCGACTCACGAACCAACTCGTGCTTTTCTTTTCTATTCTGATAAGTCTACCTGAGGAGCTGCATCGATTCTACTTGTCCGGGTGAGTTTTAATTTGATTTTATAAATTCATGTAAATACATTTAAACCCCTGCGAAACAGAATAGGGAAAGAATAATTAGGCTTGACCATGACCTGAATATACTTTGGAAGGTTGAATTAGTGGTTAAGCACCAAACACGAGTAAAATGGTTAAGAATATACAAAGAATACATACAGGAGGATTTTAACGTGGAGGAATCACCTCTAGCTCCCACTCACGTCATTACAGGTATTTTTATGTAAATTAATAGTGACTTCTTTGATAATGATGGTTGGCGATTGCATTTTAATCTTTACTGTTGATTTCAATGTAACCATAGGGGTTTCAGAGTACTTGGTTTCTGTCAATGCAACCAACTTCTTGTTCATCTTGATCAATGTCCATGTTTGTAGTTAATTATTTGGACCTAATAGTTTCTCTACTTTAGTTTTCCCATCTGAGATCCTCTAAACCTCTTCTACTTCCTCTTAGATATCCTTATTGGTTATTCTCTTCCATTCTATTTTGGCTGAATGGTCATATGTTCAGTTCTTGTTTTCCAACCTTTTCTTTGAGATGACCTTATGTGGATCATAAGGTTTATCCTATGATTTTCCCAAATTTAGTTGTTACATGAAGGCTTTTATATATTGTAGGGAGTTCAAAGACTTTACCTAGAAAGGTCCAACCTCTCTGGGTAAATGAAATGTTTTATGTTGCCTAAAACTTTTGAAGTGAATTTCATTAGACATAGGTATTTTTCTGACATATTCCATTAAAACAAATCTCATTGTGATAAAGGTATTAAAATTATATGGTTCACCTTCAAATTCATAGATCCTTAGCACCGTGTGTTCTTCAAAGAGGAACCAATATCCTACTCTTGTATTTGGACTGAAGTGCAATAATTCCTTACCCTCCTTGGTAATTCTAGCAAGATCAATTCCATGTATTATCCTATAAGCCACTCTCATTACTTTTTCTACGAATTCTGAGTGGTTGGAATTATAAGCATGTCTTAAGAATATAGGGTTTCATTCAAAGATTGAGAACTCCTCTCCATGCTCATTGATTATCTTTAGGCCTAGATATTCGAAGTATTGTAGATCCCATTTTTACCATTTTTTCTGAGAACTCCTCTCCATGCACATATTGCTTTTCTAATTTTGAATCACCAGGAGTTTATTGCCATTTTTCTCCTTTTCCTGCCATTATTACATGCAATGCACTTATTGCTTTTCTTCTTTAGAATCACCAGGAGTTTATTGCCATTTTGCTCCTTTTCCTTGTTTTTGGACATGTCTTCTATGCTAGAGAGTATTTATGGGCTAGTTTTGTTTGCCTTTACCTTTTGATGATTCTTGCATGTATGGGAGTTGCATATATATTATAAACACAATCTCATTCAGACAGTTGGTGTTGTATTCAATGCTCACAAGCTTTGTTGCTTCATTGGATTTTTTATAGCATTAAGGCTGTCCTTTACAACCTAGAGAATATTATTACTTTCTTGCTAATGGTCTTTCATGTTTTGCTGCTTTGGTCTTTCATGTTTTACTGTTTGGATCTTTGATGGAGTTTGGACGTAGTCTTTAATAGTCAAAGGTGGATTTACATGAAATGCCATGGAAGAGCTCATCTTTGCAGCTATATTTTAAATTGTACTATGAACATTAAGCCAGATGTGTAAGTTTTACCTATTTTCTTTACTTATGACGTATATTGATAAGGAACAAGTTGCATTTTTGTAAAGTATGAAGTCTAAATGATAGATATAAAATTAATGTAATAAAATCTAATGCCTTAACTTGTGGTGCGGCTCATAGAAACATTTAATATAGTTGTAAGTCCTATTTTCTTTTTGTTATGTTGTTTAGATTGCTTGCTTGGGAATATGTATTGAAGCTAGTTATTCTTATTTTCATGAAATGGAGGATCAACTGGCATTTACGTGTGTTTTACAAGACAAGCATAAATCATTTACCCTCCCTCTTCCTCTTCTTCTTCCACTCCTCCCTCCCTACCCTCCTCTTTTTATTTTTCCCCAAATACTCCTTCCTCCTTAGCACCGTGTGTTCTTCAAAAAGGAACCAATATTCTACTCTTGTATTTGGACTGAAGTGCAATAATTCCTTACCCTCCTTGGTAATTCTAGCAAGATCAATTCCATGTATTATCCTATAAGCCACTCTCATTACTTTTTCTACAAATTCTTAGTGGTTGGAATTATAAGCATGTATTAAGAATATAGGGTTCCATTCAAAGATTGAGAACTCCTCTCCATGCTCATTGATTATCTTTAGGCCTAGATATTCGAAGTATTGTAGTGCCCATTTTTACCATTTTTTTCTGAGAACTCCTCTCCATGCACAAATTGCTTTTCTACTTTTGAATCACCAGGAGTTTATTTCCATTTTTCTCCTTTTCCTACCATGATTACATACAATGCACTTATTTCTTTTCTTCTTTAGAATCACCGGGAGTTTATTGCCATTTCGCTCCTTTTCCTTGTTTTTGGACATGTCTTCTACGCTGGAGAGTATTTCTAGGCTGGTTTTGTTTGCCTTTACCTTTTGATGATTCTTTCTTGTGTGGGAGTTGCATATATATTATAAACCCAATCTCATTCAAACAGTTGGTGTTGTATTCAATGCTGACAAGATTTTTTGCTTCATTGGATTTTTTATAGTATTAAGGCTGTCCTTTACAACCTGGAGAATATTATTACTTTCTTGCTAATGGTCTTTCATGTTTTGTTGCTTTGGTCTTTCATGTTTTGTTGTTTGGATCTTTGATGGAGTTTGGACGTAGTCTTTAATAGTCGAAGGTGGATTTACATGAAATTCCATGGAAGAGCTCATCTTTGCAGCTATATTTTAAATTGTACTATGAACATTAAGCCAAATGTGTCAGTTTTACCTGTTTGCTTTGCTTATAACGTATATTGATAAGGAACAAGTTGCCTGTTCGTAAAGTATGAAGTCTAAATGATAGATATAAAATTAATGTAATAAGATCTAATGCCTTAACTTGTGGTGCAGCTCATAGAAACATTTAATATAGTTGCAAGTCTTATTTTCTCTTTGTTATGTTGTTTAGATTGCTTGCTTGGGAATATGTATTGAAGCTAGTTATTCTTATTTTCATGAAATGGAGGATCAACTGGCATTTACGTGTGTTTTATAGGACAAACATAAATCATTTACCCTCCCTCTTCCTCTTCTTCTTCCACTCCTCCCTCCCCACCCTCCTCTTTTTCTTTTTCCCCAAATACTCCTTCCTCCTTAGCACCATGTGTTCTTCAAAGAGGAACCAATATCCTACTCTTGTATTTGGACTGGAGTGCAATAATTCCTTACCCTCCTTGGTAATTCTAGCAAGATCAATTCCATGTATCATCCTATAAGCCACTCTCATTACTTTTTCTACGAATTCTTAGTGGTTGGAATTATAAGCATGTCTTAAGAATATAGGATTCCATTCAAACACTGAGAACCCCTCTCCATGCTCATTGATTATCTTTAGGAATAGATATTTGAAGTATTGTAGAGCCCATTTTTACCATTTTTTCCACCTTGAAAGTCTTGGTTTATTAGACTATTAACCTTCTTACTGAACTCTTGTTTCCAGTGTTTTTATCCCATTCATGTCACCTAAACAACCGTCAAAGTCTCAAGCCTCATAGGTATCGATAATGCTCATATTTGGCCTTATTTTATCTCTTTTGAAACAATTTAAAGATGTTTTAATTTGCATAGAATGATGAAGTTATGTTTGGAAGACACATAATTGTGTTTGCAGTTATAATTTTGATCTTGCATTAACGTATCTTGCAGTAACACATATAGTAGCAACATAACATCTTGTAGTAGCAAGTTTGATTAGACAATTTTTAGCACGCATAATAATTTTTATGGATTTTATAAGTTGCGTTTGTCACATGGAAAGGTTCAAAACATGATTCTAGCTCAACATCCTTTGAATTGTGGTTTTTAGTTTGTTTCGAGAAGTTACTTAGAAACATCTTTTTAGAGGGATATCGAATTCCTATAAACATGGAATCTTCCCATTAGTAGATTAAGCTTGAATGGTAATAGATAGTTACAGGAATATTGTTAAGTTGCCGAGTTGTTGTTGATACACAGACTAGTTCTTTTTTGCCCCTTTATTTTCTTGGAATTTCAATTTACTATGTTTTTATTCAAAGGGTTTAATTGTATTCAAATTTTATTGAATCTCCTGGGATTCCTTATGTAAATACTGTAAAAGATCTATATTCATTGTAGATGGCTCATACACCTTTTTTTCTAAAGTGTGAAGATGCCTTTCGACATACTAAGTCCAATTAAGCATATAATTCATTTTTCTGGTTGTATTACACTACTTTATGGTAGATGTTGCAGAATGTTCTAAAATGAAAGAGAAATCAATCCTACTTTGAGATACTTTGTCTACATTATGCTTTCTTGTGACATTTTTAAGGAATCTGATTTAATTGTTTAATTACCATCTCATCGAAAATTGTTTGTGTTTGTTTTTGTCTTTTTAGGTTATTCAAAAGGAGAACATACACTATGGTGAATAAATGGACATTGTGCATTGATGTGTCATGTTACCCCAATACAGGACGAGCAACCATGGCTTATGTCATGGTCAACAATGCTTATAATGAGGTTTTTCAAAGAAAGTGGGATATATTTGCTAGGACAACAAACAATGAAGCATACTATATTGCACTTATTGAAGGGCTAAAAGCAGCCCAAAACTATGGTGCAAATGACATTTTGGTCTTCACCAACTTAGAACTTGTGTGTTATCATATGAAAGGGGAGTATGAAGTTCAAAAAGTCAATTTAAAACCCCTCTATAAAGAGGCAAAAAACATTGTTGTTCAATTTCAATCATTTACGATAAATCACCACTCAGAAATTAAAAGGATGTTGAGTGGTCTATTGTCCAGGACGATGTCTAATTTAGGGGAGAGTGTGAAAGATAAAGTGGTGTCAAATTCTATTCCATCAAAATCTGCTGCCAAACATTGTTACAGCTCTGGAATATGTATATGTTTGTTTGTTATGTTTTTTTTAGTGTCTGTCATGGTGTGGCTATTTCATTAAAGAAGAAGCCAATATGTGCCTCATCTTGTAATGACATTGGATCGTACAAAATTTTGTTTTTTGGACGACGAGATATTTTTTGCTCTTTCAATGGGAAAATGTAATGATAGAGAGATCTTGTTATAAATATGATTTCGCATGAGTGACAATGGTCTTTTGCAATTTGAGGTATTTTGTTATTGAAACATAACTGTAAATTCTAAATTCTAACTCTGTTTATCTAGATTTGTCTTTATAGATTTGCTAGTGGTAAACTGGAAAAAATGATGTTGTCTTCTACTATGATAGATCAAATTCTCACTTTCCCACTGAAATTGCAGAGTGACATAAATTCTATATCTACAAACATCAAACTAAAAATTATGACAGTAAGCACAAATCTGCAGCACTGAATCACACATTGTTTATTAACACCATAACAAAAAGTTACATAACACCTAACCACGAAAACAACTCTAGTTCATGTGCTTTATGTTGCCTTTAGCTAATTTGGGAACGCTAAATTAAAGTGAGAAAACCAAGGTAAGCTTATGTATTCATACCAACCAACTCCCTCTAGCCTCAATGCAAATCAAGATTGTAATCAATCTTGAGAGGGTTTTGAAGATGGTAATGATTTAGAATGAAATTTTATATCGAATACCGTCTGGAAATTTTCAGTTGGTTTTTTTAACATGGCATTCCATGTTTTGAAGTGTTATTTATGTGATAGCCATTTGTTCACTCATAAATCGTCAATTTTTTTGCACCATGAGATTAGTAATAGCTTTCTCTCTTCTATTTTTGTAACATGCAAGGCCTCTGCACAGAATGAGTTGCTAATGCATTTTTAAATTGTAAGCCAAGAGATATTGTTGATGCTAAAGAGATATGTAACCTTTTCTAAAACAGATTAAAGCAGCACACCACAATTATTATCTTCAACTGTAATGAAACTCAGCCATGGGTTTTTATGACATAATTAAGCTATAATTGTTTTCATTCAAGAAAAAATTGTCATGTTTATCCTTTTCACTTGTGAGGATGTGTGTTCAACCTGAGATGGCTTAGATCATATAGGCTAGATCCTAGGTTGGAATCATGCTACCTAGAAGATATTTTGTTTAAAATTTCACTTTACTTTTTTTAAATATGACTATTGGCTTAAAATCTGCAATCTGGCGCACTTACCACTTTGGTTATTCCCTATTTGAGGGAGTGACTCCATACAAGTATTTCATTATGGATTGAGAGGTGAGGCATTATGCTAGGGTTTTGAATTTGGGAATGGAGGAGGTGGTAGATTTCTCTCAAGACCCTTTAGATGGGTGTATCATCTTTTCCAAAGCCCTTTGCCCACTGCTCAAACATTCTTCTTTAGTGTAAGCTGTTAGAAATTCACTTGGAGATGATAGAATGAAAAATGTTCCAACTTTTTGATACACAAGCTACCTTGACAGGTGGAAGAGGTAGTTGTCTCAAAGCAGCAACACAAGCATTTTTAATTGTGGGCCCCAACATTAGCTATGTCAAGATAAATGCAACAAAAGGAAACAGTCTCAGATTACAGTGGATATTTTAGTTCATAAGTCCCATCAATGACTGGTATTATGGAAAACACATCAATAAGCATGTTGTGCCAATCTTAACAATCTTAACAATACATTATGCCAATCTTGTTAAGGAATGTGATGCCTAGTTAGGAGATTGTAGTCTCCCAAAATTACTTCCTAGGTGCAGAAAGCATGGCAAGGCAAATCAGTGTGCTATTTGAAACATTACTCAATGTAGAGGATTAATTGAATCATTTTATTGTTTAGCATGAGGAAACATGCAACACAAGGAACAGTGTCAAAGCACAAAAGATAAACCTTTTCATGAGTCCTACCAATGACTATACTAGGGAAAACACAGCAAGAAGCATGTTATGCCAATCTTGATAAAATATTATGCAAATCATGTTAATGAAAATGATTAATTGGGGGCTTGTATTGACCCATATAAGGTTTCCTTGTTAGCATATAAATCATGGAAAAACAGTATTAATGTGCTGGTTATTTTATGTATAGGCTACCTAGAAAGTAGAATGAAAGATTTTTTTCATTTATTGCTTTTGTTGGGACTTCTCTGACTCAAATGCAATTTACATTTTTGAGTTAAACACTGCAAGAATTTTATTAATATTTTGTATTACAGACATTTCTCTAATGAACCAGACCATCAAAACTTTAGTTATTAGTCACTATAGTTGGCAGATGCTGATACTGGTGCAAATATGGCAGTTATAGAGATTATATTTTCCAGGTACTACAGGAATTTTATTATTCTTTTGTATTAGAGGCATTTCTTGAATTTACCTTACTGTTGAAACCTATTTGTCATAGGTGTCTATGCAGCAGTATACAAACAAAATAGAAAACATCATGGATAAGAATTTGTGATTGCTCAAACCCAATGAGACTGCATATAAAACATAATGGATAAAAATTTGTGATTGCTCAAATCCAATGAGACTGCATAGGGATCTTGATTGTTGCAATAACACACTCAAGTGCCATAAATAACACACTCGAGATTGATAATATACGTGCTGGAAAATGTGTTGGATACTAAGCACATCATAGGTACCCCTGGTATGGATACCCTACAGAGTCTGGATGCAAAAGCCCTAGTAAGAATACTATCAGTAAGATGTAACCATCCTTGCCTAGTTCCAGAGAAGTCGTCAGTATGCTTATGTTGTAAGTCATTATCTTGGTCGTTGTCTACATAAACATTCCTCCAGTGATCTTGTTTTGTCATGGACCTGATTCTAGTGCATGATCTAACATTGATTGTATTATAAACCAATGAACATGTCTATCCTTCAGCCATGTATATTGATAAAAAAATGTCCTCGAACTTTAGGTGTACTTTATTATGTTGTTTGTGAGCAATTTATAAGGTTTTTCCATAATATTGGTCGGCGAATGTGTTATGGAAAAGTTACGAGATTCTTCAAGAAAACAGATTATGTAGCCTAAGGTTCTAAGTAACTAAAAGGTGTCAATCATAAATGTTGCATTATGAGAAAAACCCACATTGGTTGCATGTCGCTGCTCCATGTTCCATTCCAATTGTTACTGTCAAATGTTTTACAAGTTTCCAAGCATGGTGAAGGGTAGATCTATGAATATTATAGTAATTTTTTTCAAGTAAAGCACTCATGTTTAGAAAGTAGCAAGGCAATAAGTTAACATTCTCCACTCCCTGTGTATGTTGTAAAGCTTGAGCTAAGAAAAGAAATGCAGTGCAGAATCTGGATTGTGGATCAAGTTTCTTTCCATTATAATGTACCAATCAGTGAACTGGAACCACTTCAAGCTTAAAGATAGCTCTAACAGCCAGAAAAGTATTGTGTTTCATCCAAGCCCCAAACAAAAATTTCAGAATTTTTTCTAGTTAAGTTCTCAATGAGGTTGCCATCCATCAGTAGTAATTTATATTTAGATTTTGTATGAGTTAGAATGCATTGTAGCCTATGGAAATTTTCTAGCAAAGAAACATGATCAATATTTCTTGTGCCTTTTAAAACCGGTACTAGTAAGGGGTATAAAAATATAGTTGGTAAAGAGTCAAGACCTAGTTGAAGTCTTACTACATTTGCAAAATAGGATCACTTCATTTAAAATCTTAAGCCAAAATTTATGCAAGTCTCTGGAAGGGATGGTATTTCCATGTTGAAGTTCATTGAAACAAGATTATTTTTTTTGTTTGTTTACCAGATATTTTTTGTTTTGTTTTAAAATGTAAAAACATAGAAATATTAACAACATAATTATGGCAAGCACAACTTTGAATCCTTTGCAATTGTTTCCCTGATCCTAAAATTGATCGTGGCAAGTTTACTTATCGGTATCTTGTAACAATGAGAGAGCTCGCTCTCTTGGTGGCATACCAAGTCTTAACAGGCCTCACAGCAAATGCCATAGGTGTCATATCTTTTCCAAGGGGCCAGTAACTCTCTGCCCAATGAAATTGTTTGGTAGCTAAGCAAGCTCCTAGATCCCAGTGCCTTGAGACTGAAAAAAAAGTGAGTGCCCAAAAGGGGGCAGACTTCTAATACATCGTGTGACATGTAAAGATCTTCAAGGCAGTGCCAAAGGCATTTTTAAAATGAAAAGAAAATGCAAAAATACATCATCAGAAAATTTTAAAATGCATGACATGTAGTATGTACAGGACCTTGTTGCAGTTTCTAAGACATATTGAAGAATCCTCTTGTGCCATATTTTCAGTTTGAAAAGTTACTGGGTTTTCAAGATTTTATTTAAAAAAAAACAATACATAGCATTAGATGGATATTGCACATGGACAATGAACAGAGTCCCAGCCTGGTTGGAAAGAGTCGATAAGAAAGTGTCCACTATAAATGGATAAGATGCCATTTTAATATATGAGAAAATTTAATTCACACTCATAAACACAATTCTTTAATTAATAAAATTGTAAAGGCAATCACATTTAAGAAGCAATTTAATTTAATTTATACGAGAATCCATGATGCCATACATAACTACATAGGTCATCCTCCCAAGGATCAAGCCCTTCTCAATATTAATGGGATATTCCTTCATAAACAAAGTTCATAACTCATTGGTCATTAGTAAAGTTGAATCCCTTCCATGATGGGTTTCTGATGCCAGAAGATGATGCTACAGCTAATTGGTCAAGTTTCGAAGGAGGATGATCACTTGGAAAATTTATACAATCTGTAATTAAAAAAAATGAAATAGTCATTATAAACTGAATTCGCATGTAGAAAAACATAGGCATTCAACATTTAACTACAAAATACGAAAGTCCCATCAAACATACTTGGTAAAGCAGGCGAAGTTAGATTCCCTTGCATCTCCCTATGACCTTGGATTGACATGAAGGCCATGCATGGTTTCTTCTCTGCATACATCAACACAATACATAGTAAAGAATAAACTAAGTTAGAATTTAGATGATGCTCCTCCCCTTGCTCCATAGTTACCTAACAAAAAGAATAATGCACCAGCCAACACATCAATAAATCAAAACACAAAGCAAATTTATCAAAATCTCCATGAAAGTGTTTAAAACATAGCATTTGTCAAACCTTGGAAATCACCAAATGGATAGTTGGGCATCAACCAAGCATGTTCGATAGGAGGAAGATGACTACGGCAACATCCTACAAATTAAATATAGCAAGCAATTTTCACTATCAACCATTTTTTCGTGTAATACACATGTTAAATAATGACGATGCCTAGAAAAGAGTAAATGTCAAAGAGATGATATCATAGCATTTTCCAAACCTTGCGGGTCACCAACTGGAGACTTGCCGACCAATTGGTCATGTTCTGGAGGAGGACAAACACTTGGAAAATTTCTATAATTTGTAATTAAAAAATGAAATAGTCATTATAAAATGCATTCGCATGTAGAAAAACATAGACATTCAAACTTTAACTACAAAATACGAAATTCCCATCAAACGTACTTGGAAAAGCAGTTGAAGTTAGATTCCCTTGCATCTCCCTATGGCCTTGGATTGACACAACAGTCATGCACTATTGCTTCTCTGCACACATCAACACAATACACATTAAAAAATAAATTGAGTTAGAATTTAGAACTGAGCCAATGATTCATAATTCTAAATTCAATGATTCAATGAACAATGAACATCCACAATATCCAAGTTGAAACATAAAATATGATAACTCATAGACTCATTGGATATCAATTGAAGACTGGAAGTTACATAAAGAAGATACTCATTTAGTTATGCCTTTAAGAGTGAGTTTAGGACATTTAATATAAAGTTGGATAGCCCCATCAAGTATACCTGGTATAGCAAGAAATGTTGGTTATCCTTGCATATCCCTATGGCCTGGGACTGGTGCCACAATTGTGGAGTGTTGCACCTCTACAGACATCAACCAAATACAAGTTAAAGAGTGTTAATGTATGAGGAAAATGTAATTGACAAAGTGTTAGTAATGTATCATTGTCCAAACCTTGTAGATCGCCAAATATAAAATTCTCCATTATGTGGTCATGTTGGAACTCCACATGGCTTTGAATTGATACCACGGTTGTGGATTGTTGTACCTCTACAAACATGAAAACCACATACATATGAAACATAAAATAATTCAAATACATTTATATCCCGACGTATGAAAAGTATAATTAAATGCACCTAGCATGTCAGAAAAAGCTTGATTGTGTTGCATCTCCCTTTGGCTTTGGCTTGACGCAACTGTTGTGGATTGCTGCACCTCTTCCAATAACAACACACCACCTCTTAAAGAACAACAATGACTAAATACACTAATCTATAACCCATAACTCATTCGAATCTATGAAACTAACCTGAGTCCATATGCAATGCATTCTTTGCTCGATGACACCGCCACTCTTTGCGGTATTGAAACTGAAACGGTTCATGTTCAGATGCATGGATATTCAAATCAATTTCCAAACCATTATTTTGTTTTTTCCTTCTTTTTTTTCTTTGTAGGGCTAAGGAAACTCTTCTTTCTCTTCAAAGATGAATCAAGAGCATCTAACCCAACTGTGAAGTCAAAATCCATGATGTTTAAATTGTTGGCCTCATCCAACATTTTTTTAACCATTTCAGTCAATTGCTTGGTCTTGCTCAAAGTAGTAGGGGGGGGTATTTTGAATCAACTGCAAGTAGCTAAACAACTTCGATCTAGCCAAATTAAGTGCATCAAAATCTGCATCAAGACTGTCGGTGACCATAACTGTGGTGTCAGTATCTACATTGAGGTTTTGAGGCTCTACACTTGTTTCAGGGGGGTCGTTGAATGTGTTAGCCAATGTATCTTGATGAAGTAATGGGTATGTTTCACTTGAGTGGAAAAATAACCAATTGACTTTTATGGCATGTTTGCAGATATTCCCACGAATAGACCATGGGCATTCACACACTGTAAAATTTGTGGTATACCAGTTGACAAGGTATTCCTTATCACAATTTGTTTGGCTCCTCACCCAATAAGCATGTGGTGTGCTGTCATGAGGACAACAATCGCTATCTGGGATTCTTCTAGCTCTTTCCATTGATGATTCAACTTGTTTTTCTCTCTTGTAATTATTTAGGTATCCTTCTTCTTTTAAAATTTTCTTGTACCGACAGCAAGGTTCAACACTCATTAGGAGCATGTACAACAACCAGTCCATCCTACGCGCACATTTCTTCCTTCAATCGGATAGGAAGTTCATCTTCAAATAACAATGATATGACTCAACTGCATTGTTGGTCTCCTGATTTGCATGAGGGAACTCTCGACAACCTTTCACCCACATCCCTACATGTAAAAACGAAGTTAGTAAAAGTATATCATATTTATGAAAGACAAAATAGAAGCATCAACAACAGTTTGTCCACTTACGAATCTTGTCACTAGCAACCCAATTATTGTGAAAATAGTATAGGAACGTCTTCTCATTTGCAAATTTGCTAAAAAATTCATGGATTGCTGCATCAACATCATCATTTGAAGTGTATTTCATAATGAGACCTAAGTCTTTGAAGATCTCATTTTCCTTTTCTAGATTTTTGACAAACCGGTGCACATTTTTCTTCCATGCCCTCCACACATGCCAAACACACAAGATCACATCACAACCTGTGATCCTCCTGCCATATTTAGAGCATTTAAGTGTGACACTATTAAAATAAATGCAAGATATATTGTTGCATAACAAAATATAAGTTACCTCAAAGCAGCGATCTCAGCCAATGCATCATCAACCATGAATGCATTAACTTTCCAATCAGGACGAATTTTGTAACACCTAACCATGAGTTGCTCCAACCATTGAGAAATATCTGCTGATGTATTTCTGGATGCCACAACCCATGCAACTGGAACCCCGATTTGTTGGGAATCAAAAACCACCAATGTGTATAGCTGATACTGCCATATTCAAATGAATATGTAATGTCAAATTCAGTCCATGTACTATATTGAATGGCTACATCTAAAATAATCATATTACATCCCTCATTGACATCCGACTTACCACGTATTTATTTGTACTAAATGTTGAGTCCATGGCTATTATGCTATTATGAGATAGATTAACCATAGTCTCCAACATCCAGTTTGTTTGGATTCCCATTATAAAAGGGACATTTGCACTGGTGGGATTTTGGTAGAAGAAGAAATCCTCTTGTCGCTTTTGGTGCCAAAGGTTGACACTCATTTCATCCTTTTGGTGGAGTTGATAGTTTCCTTTCGTCAACCGATTGTATATGTTTACAATATCTTTCCTAGATAGGAAAAAATCCATATCTCAAGTTGCCACATCCATGTCAACATGTCTCTTGACGTGCATTTTATAAACTGAATCAGGAGACACTCCCAAAAAGTAATAACTCTCCACATATGAAACAATGTCCCTCGAAAGCTTAGGCTTATGCAATGTCCTAGCATTACCTGAAGTGTCAATTTGGCCATGACAAGGCCATCCTTGCTCATCTTCATGCTCATACATATTGTATGTCAGTATTGCTATGTGAGGACTCTGAACTATAACATTCACAATGAAATGGCATTGGCAACCTCTCTTCTTTGCAAATAGGGTCCTTCGTTTAGTCGACTGCTCTCCTCGTTTGTCCTTAGGGCCATATGAACAATGATAACTACATAGTAAATTTTAGGGTGTTAGTAAACACAATGAATGATAAATGTGGTCTCAATGCTAATATGTATACATTGTACTTTCGATAATACTTACAGTTCATATTGTAAGGCGGCACTACCCCTTTTTCCTGGTTGTTTGCTTTGTTTTCGTACAAAAGTACACGGAGCATCGAGGTTTTCTCCCTCCCCTTTGATAAAATCAGGAACTCTACTTGGAGGGATTAAAGTAATGCGATCAATGCTCCTGTTTTCTCGATGTATTTCAGACCAAACTAGGTCTCTACTAGAAAAGATGACCATGTTTTTGGGGTCTTGCACCTCAAGATCCATGATAACCTCCCATTTTCCTCGCTTGCCCATTTTGTACGGTTTCCTATAGAACAATATGAAAACACATTAGCAATTTGTACTAGGTGGAGACATGCAAGCAACACATCCTTTCATACTTGAGTAAATTCACAAAAGCTATAAGATGCATTTAGACATTTACTTGCAATGTAATGTAATATAAAAAGCATAAGAAAAAAAGAAAGAAGTGAATTTGATTAATAACTCAAGATGGCAGGTGTTCGATAACACCATTATATATTCAATGAATGCATCCACATTCCTAGCACTAGATTTCGAGCAATAGGAGGATCACAACCAACATTTATATGTTACAAGAAGGGCACAACCAACATTTATATGTTACAAGAAAAGATGAGGTAGAATAATCTCATATGGGAAATTAGAGTGAAGATTGTACACAATTGATAACTGCAATTGTTGATGTATAGTTGTGAGGACCTATTGTTGCAATGAACATGGAGGAAATGACTCTGAGATATAGTCAAAAGGAAAATGAAAAATAGATAATGAAGGTTGTTGTAAATGAAGATATAAATACAGGTATGACTTCTAAAAGTAGCCACATAGAGGATGATGAACAACATTCATACGAATTTCTTATAAAATGTGAAGATGATATTAGTCTATTACATGTATCACAGGGGATGCAATGGATTGATGAATCAGTATGAAATCGGGGAGCATTGGAATTTTATCATTTATGACCCTTTTCTTGGAAATAGACATCCTCTGCTTCTCAAACAGTGAACACTATCTCCCCATGCCTAAGCACCAGAATTTTCTTAAGGGAATCTAAGGAGCCATATCGTTTCTTAAACTTTTCCACACAATCAGCATCTAGAATTACAATTGTCCCATTTCCTGGTAAAGAGATGGTTTCTTGATGACATATCAACTACATACTTAGGTTGGGTTCCTCCAATAACCATTACCTGCTTTTCAAATAAACTGCAAGATTGGTATAGTACTTATGATGAATATCCTTCCTACAAATCAATTGTGCTTCCCTTCTATTCACCTATGACAAATATGACCAGCTTCTATTCACTCACGAACCAGCTCCTTTTGGGAGTAGTCTAGCGAGTCGACGATTTCGCCCGGCGTTGGAGCTGGTTCGATTCGAAGCATGCTTACGTTGTATCTCAAGCTGTCATCTTCTTCAACTCTAATTCTAGTGAAGGAAAATATGCGATCATAATTATCATCCAACACAAACTCTACGAATATGTGCAAGTTTTCAGGTATTGGAAGCCTCCATAAAACACGGCCATAATTGTAAACCCAGAGACCGAGATAATTGTTTGGGTTTCTGCATCTTGGAATACGGTATATAACTAAAGAGTTAGGGAGAATAAGCTGATGCCCGCATGCATAATCTGGAAAGCAATGTGTAAGGGCATGGCCCCAACTTCGATTCAATGTTTTTAAAATTGGAAAATCATACCAAGGCACCCTTCATCAATACTTCACCAAGAACAACATCTTCATCAAGTCTGTTGATTAAAGCATCTAGAAAAAAAGATTAATGCAAAGCAACACAGTTTAAAAAAAAATGGTTGGCCAACCATTAGCAAAGAAATCATGCATTTAGAATGCAACAGTACAGATTAAAATGCAATCGCCAACCATCATTATCAAATAAGTCACTATTAATTTACATAGAAATACCTGTAATGACGTGATTGGGAGCGAGAGGTTATTCCTTCGCATTAAAATCCTCCAGTTTGTATTCTTTGTATATTCTTAACCATTTTACTAGTTTTTGGTGCTTAACCACTAATTCAACCTTCCAAAGTATATTCAGGTCATGGTCAAGCCTAATTATTCTTACCCTATTCTATTTCGCAGGGGTTTAAACATATTTACATGAATTTATCAAATCAAATTAAAACTCACCTGAACAAGTAGAACCGACGTAGCTCCTCAGGTAGACTTATCAGAATAGAAAAGAAAAGCACGAGCTGGTTCATGAGTCGAAGCTGAGAACCACTGAAGAGTAGCACCTTCAAGAGAAAGAAACGCCAATGCCTTGAAATCAACAAAACCCTAGCACCAAAGACTGATCAGAATAGAAAAGCACGAGCTGGTTCGTGAGCCGAAGCTGAGAACCGTTGAAGAGCAGCACCTTCAAGAGCAAGCAATGCCAAAGCCTTGAATCATGAACATAACCCCAGCACCTTCAAGTTGTGATTTTAACATTCACATTAGAAAGCACATTCAGCGAGGTCAACAACAACAGAACAACAAAACAAAAACACAACGTGGAATGAATATTATTGCGGTGGGCATAGTTTACAACTCTATAGATGTAGTTGTCTGGTTCGAATGCGAGATCACAGTGGGAAAGGTTTGGTTCGAAACCGAGCTCACAGCGTTGAAGGTTGCAGAGTATTGTTGGAGGGGATGGATGTAGAGTCAAGAAGATTGAGTAGTCACCAACCCGCGGGGTGGTGCAGTAATTACTCGGGACGTGGAGGCGGCGACAAGATGGCGTGTGCAGGAATAGATCGATCTCTTTCAGAAGAAGATTCATGTGGGACCCTTGGTTGGATGGATGTGCCGGAATCCGGAGGACGAGATCACTAACGGCGTGGGTAGACGGAGTAGTCTAACGCCGGGCGAAATAGTCGACCCGCTAGACTACTCCAAAATGTATTGGCTTTATATTTTTTCAAAATGGAATATATTCTATTATCTTCGGTTAGGCAATATATTTTATAATATTACGTTAGGTTTTATTGTACATATAAATGTGGATTATTTTTTTATTTTTAATTCTTCATTAAAGTTTTAAATTTTTTTAGTTGTGAATTTGATCATTAAGTTTAGATTGATAGAGGTTTGACATTATCTTAAAATTTGATTTTTTTTGAATGAATCAATAAAATTAATCTTAATATAACTGTTAGCCAAAACCAAGCCAACTAAACTTGAGTTTACCGCTCAGTTAATATTAAAATTAAATATTTTCACACCGACCTTTTTTTCTTTTTTTTCACTTGTCGAGTGAAACTTGTCTAACTCCCGACTAGACAACTTGTCTAACTCCTGACTAGACAAGTTTATAAATTTTAGTCGGACTTTCGACACGACTAAATTTACTTGGACTTGTCGGTTCTACTGACTTTGACCTCTAAGTCGGCTGACCTCCTTCGACCTCCAAGTTGGGTGACCTCTTCGACCTCTCAAGTCAACTCACTCAACCGACCTTGTCGGTTCACTTCGTTTGGTCGAAATCTATAGAGTATTTTTCTTAGTCTAAGAGAATTAAGAAATTACAAATGCTTTTCACCTGTGAATAAGATGAAGTAAAAATGGACACATTAACAAATCCAAAGAACTTATAAAAACATATGCCCAAATATGTAGGAAGACTTGAGTGGTAAAACTTGAACTTTCACGTAGTGAGAAATTTATGGGTTCTTGATCTTTCACTCAACCGTAATTGTGAAAGACATTTACATAAGTAAATATGGAAATAATGTGTGGCCAAATAAACATGCATTCAACCATAAACTATTTCATATATATATAACTATGCGGAAATAACAAAGGTATTACAAACTTGTATGTCCATACTTGTCGGCTCATCGACTAATCCTTTTACAAAGCTTCGGCTCTTCGACTGAATCACATACATAGAAGCTTGAGCTTCGACTTCTCTTTTCTCACCCTGAGTTCCTCTGTCTCTCTATTGCGTCTAGTGACTAGTGACTAACTTAATTTACAATATTCTTCTTCTATTTATAGGCAACCTGAAAATTGCTTCTACATGAGTCGACCAACTCACCATTAAAGACTGTAATAACTATCTACCTAACAACTTAGCTTCATAAATAAATTCGACTAGATTAAATTGTTGAATCATGTACTCTTCCCTCCTGTCAGACTTACCGACAAGATCTTGACTGATACAGACTCTGACAGAGTCAGCTGAGAGTCAAGTCTGGATCTGCGAGTAATTACTTTTTCCAACACTCCCCCTTAATTATGAGCAGATGGGGTTTTTAAAACAAAATTTACAAAATGTTTCAGAGCTTAGACATGCTCTATTTATGACAGAGTTCACTATGTAGAACTTGTCATTCCAAGATAACTACGTAGATACTGGAAAGTATCCTTTTCCAATGGTTTTGTAAAGATGTCTACAAGTTGATCTTCAGACTTGCAAAATTCCAAACAAACTTCCTTGTTGTTCACCAACTCTCTTATGAAATGAAACCTTGTGTCGATGTGCTTGGTTCTCTTGTGAAACACATGATTCTTTGATAATGCTATGGCTAAATTGTTGTCGCAGAAGATGGTTGTCAGTTCTTGATGGTTCTGTGACAAGTCTTTTAACACTCTCCTCATCCAGACAACTTGACATGCAGCACTTGTCGCTGCAACATACTCTGCTTTAGCTAAAGACAGAGTTACTATGGGTTGTTTCTTTGAATCCCATGAAACAACACCTGTACCAAAATGAAATGTGTACCCAGATGTGCTCTTCCTGTCATCTATGTTGCCTCCATTGTCATTGTCAATGTAACCAATGAGTTTAAAATTTTCTGAGGTTGAATACATAATACCAAGGTCTTTTGTGCACTTACATACCTCAGAATTCTTTTACCTGGTTGCCAATGTGAGTATTTTGGTGACTCCGTGAACCTTGAGATCAGACTTACTCCATACATAATGTCTAGTCTTGTCGCTGTCAAATACATAAGGCTTCCAACAAGCCTTTTCAACAGCGTAGGATCGACAGTTGATCATTCATCATCCTTGCTCAATTTTAAACCTATTATTACTGGTATTGGGGCTGTCTTGCAATTAGACATGTTAAATATTTTTAAAACTTCACTTGCATACTTTGTCTGTGATAAAAAAATACCGCTTTCAGACTGCTGAACTTCAATGCCTAGAAAAAACTTCATAAGCCCCAGATCAGTCATTTCAAATTCACTTTCCATGACTGCTTTAAAATCTGCTATGCCAAAATCACCAGTAAATATTAAATCATCTACATACAAGCAGACAATTAACATCTTACCTTGCTCATTCACTTTGGTGTACAATGTCGGTTCACTTTCACTTCTGTGAAATCCATTTTCAGTGAGATAGGAATCAATCCGACTGTACCAAGCTCTAGGAGCTTGCTTCAAACCATAGAGTGCCTTTTTTAGCCTATACACTTTATGATCTTGACCTGAAACTTCATACCCTTGTGGCTATTCCACAAATACTTCCTCTTCTAGATAGCCATTTAAGAATGCCGACTTGACATCCATTTGATGAACATGCCATTTTTTTGTGCAGTAATGGCCAAAACTGTTCTGACTGTATCCATGCATGCAACAGGTGCAAACGTTTCATTGAAGTCGATGTCGGGTTGCTGAGTGAACCCTCTTGCTACCATTCTTTCTTTGTGCTTTTGCACATTCCCATCAGCATCTTGGTTGGTCTTGTAAATCCATTTGACACTGATTACATCTTTGTCTTTTGGTACATCAACCAGTTCCCATGTCTGGTTCTTCTCAATGCATTCTATTTCTTCATCCATGGCTTGTGCCCATACTTCTTCTTCGACAACTTCTTCAAATGTTAATGGATCATATATAGGAGAAAATAATGCAAAGAGAGAGAATGAATTAGGTGTACCAGCTTCATATATCTCTTGCAGACTTCTTGTCTTCATCGGTTCTGTCGATGTTGACCTCGACGAAATGCTTGATGGAGTCTGCTATCCTCTTGGTGTACTTGTCGGTGTAGCTTGAACTACCACTTGTGTCGATGGTCCTTGTGTTGAATCATGTCGTGATGTCATGGGAGTCGACAGTACTACAACTGGTTGACTTACATGTGGTGTTTGAACCACTTCCTCTTCCATATCATCATTGTCGACATTCAACACAATCTTGACATTTATGTCGACGGTTCCATCCCATGATTCATTCTAGACAAATTGAACATCTCGACTGATTGTCACTTTCCTTGTGACAGGATCATACAACTTGTATTCTTTTGTGTCTTCAGAATAACTGACAAAAATACATTTTTTTCCCTTCTTGTCTAGCTTCCTTCTCAGCTCATCTGGAACATGAGAATATGCAACACAACCAAAAAATTTTAAATGTGAAACACTATGATTCATACCTGTCCATGCTTCTTAGGGAACTTTATTCTTCACACTCTTTTTCGGACATCGATTCATAATGTATACAGTAGTTGTGACTGCTTCACCCCAATATTCATTTGGCAAATGCTTGGATGCCAACATGCTGCGTGCCATATCCATGATGGTTCAGTTCTTTCTTTCTGCAATACCATTCTGTTGAGCTGTATATCGTGCTGTGAATTGCTTCTGTATGCCATGGGTCTTACAAAAATTTAGAAATTCATTTGAAACATATTCACCTCCTCTATTGGTCGTTAAGATCTTGATGTGATGTCCACTCTGGTTCTCCACGAGTGGCTTGAACTGCTGAAAATAACTAAATGCATCAGATTTATGTTTCAAAAAATATACCCATGTTTTTCTTGAGTAGTCATCAATAAAAGTTAGAAAATATTTGTAGCCACCAATGGATTATGTCTGCATTGGACCACAAATATCAGAGTGCATAATTTCAAGTGGTGTGCGTGCTCTAAATGACTTTCCTACTGGAAAAGTCTCTCTGTGTCGCTTACCAAAAATTCAACCTTCACAAACCCTCTCTGGTCTGTCGATCAATGGTAATACTTTTACCATATTCTTTGTGTTCAGTAGCTTCAGCCCACCAAAATTCAAATGTCCAAATTTGAAATGCCACAACCAGGATTCATCCTGAACTTCTATCTGAAATGCAGCTTGCAAATTAGCGATGCCATTTTCTCTCTTGTCGAGGAGCTCGATTGTTTCTTCACTTTTTGCTTGGAATGCAGCTCCTATGTTTGTCTTCCCTTTCATGTCGGGAACTATCCTCAATGGAAACAAGCGATTGCTTGTCATTGGCACTTTTGCTATCAACTGGTCGCTTGGATGCTTGTCTTTAATCACACAGTGATCATCTTCCATGTAGACTCTGTAGCCTTTTTGTATCAATTGTCCAATGCTTAACAAATTATGTTTCAGACCTTCGACATGATAGACATTAGGGATATACTTACTCTCCTCCTGTTTGGTTAAAATATCAACAGTTCATTTTCCTAAGACAGTAACTTGGACATTGTTTCCAAGTGTAACATTAGCTTGAACTAAATTGTCTAGACTGGAAAACAGATTTAAATTACCAGTCATGTGGTTGCTGCATCCTGAATCTAAGTACCATATGTCATGTGGACTTTCTTGAACAACATTGCATTCAAGTGGAGATGTCAATGCCATTAACATTGCACTTGTCGAAGTGCTGGTGCTAGTCGACTGATTTGGGCTTTGCCTTCCTTGGTCATATTGCTTCTTCCTGCATTCATATGCATAATGATCAAATTTCTTACAGTAATGACATTGAATTTTTTATTTATCAAACCTCTGGTCACTTGGCTGACTTGGGTTCTGATTATTTCCTCTGCCACCGACATTTGCAGGACTTCTGCCTCGTCCTCCTCTTGAATAACTTCTTCCTCTGCCTTTGAAGTTGTTTCTTCCCCTGCCTCTACCACGGCTTATGGATGACTGTGCTGCGAATTCACCTTCCAATGATGTTTGTTTTCTGTTGAGTCCGTGTTCATGATTGATGAGTGAAGCTTGCAACTCATCAATGGTAAATGCCGACATGTCTGTGTGTTCTTCGAAGGTCACAACCAAGTTTTCAAATCTTGGGGGAAGACTTCTGAGAATTTTTTCAACAACCCTTCGGTCTTCTATGGCTTCTCCATGAGATTTCAGTTGGTTTATCAATCCAACAACTCTCTTGTAGAATGAGTCTACATTCTCTGAATCTTGCATGGACAGAGATTCAAAATCTCTTCTCAGAATCTGCGTCTTGGATGTCCTTACCTTATCCAAACCTTTATAGGCAATCTCCAATATATCCCATGCTTTCTTAACATTAGTTTTTGTTGCTACTCTTGGGAGTATGCTTTCATGCATAACTTGATGTATGTAGAACAAAGCTTTTCCATCTTTCCTCCTCTGTTCTCTCAATACATCTTTCTCAGCCTGTGTGAGATTGTTATATATTGTCATGTCTGCTGGTTCTACATAACCATGCTGGACTATCTCCTAGAAATCTTGACCTTTGAATAAAGCCTTCATAGTTAAAGACCAATATTCATAATTCTTTCCTGTAAAAATTGGAGTTTGCAATGAACCAGAAGTTAAAGCCATTTTAAATTTTTTTTTAATAAACTTTCCTTAGAAAATTAATTTTCCACCTTTTAAGACAATACTTGTTTCCTAAACCTTGCTCTAATACCAGTTAGCCAAAACCAAGCCAACTAAACTTGAGTTTACCGCTCAGTTAATATTAAAATTAAATATTTTCATAGCAACCTCTTTTTCTTTTTTTTCACTTGTCGGGTGAAAGTTGTCTAACTCCCGTCTAGACAAGTTTATAAATTTTAGTTGGACTTTCGACTCGACTAAATTTACTTCGACTTGTCAGTTCTACTGACTTCGACCTCTAAGTTGACTGACCTCTTCGAACTCCAAGTCGGCTGACCTCTTCGACATCTCAAGTCAGCTCACTCAACCGACCTTGTTGGTTCACTTGGTTTGGTCGAAATCTACAGAGTATTTTTCTTAGTCTAAGAGACTTAAGAAATTACAAATGCTTTTCACCTGTGAGTAAGATGAAGTAAAAATGGACGCATTAACAAATACAAAGAACTTATAAAAACATATGCCCAAATATGTAGGAAGACTTGACTCGAACCAATGGCGTAAAACTTGAACTTTCACGGAGTGAGAAATTTATGGGTTCTTGATCTTTCACTCAACCATAATTGTGAAAGACATTTACACAAGTAAATTTGGAAATAATGTACAGCCAAATAAACATGCATTCAACCATAAACTATTTCATATATATATATATATATATGTAACTATACGGAAATAACAAAGGTATTACAAACTTGTCGGCTCACCGACTGATCCTTTTACAGAGCTTCGGCTCTTCGACTAAATCACATACACATAAGCTTGAGCTTCGAATTATCTTTTCTCACCCTGAGTTCCTCTGTCTCTCTATTGCGTCTAGTGACTAGTGACTAACTTAATTTACAATCTTCTTCTTCTATTTATAGGCAACCTGAAAATTGCTTCTACATGAGTTGACTCACTCACCATTAAAGACTGTAATAACTATCTACCTAACAACTTAGCTTCAGAAATAGATTCTACTAGATTACATTTATGAATCGTGGACTCTTCCCTCTTGTCAAACTAATAGACAAGATCTTGACTGATACAGACTCTGACAGAGTCGACTGAGAGTCAGGTACGGATCTGCAAGTAATTACTTTTCCCAACAATAACAAGTATAAAGGATTTATTTCATAATTTTTTTGTTATGTTTAAATGCGTTTTAATTAAGATTTAAATAAATTTTTGTTGATGATGATGATGATGATTAAGCTGAGACAATCAATGTTGTTTCGAACCTTAAGAAGAAAAATACTTGGTTTATTTTAAAATCTTGTTCATGAGTTCAAAAAGCTTGTTAAGAATCCTTCTTTCCAAGCTCAGCATAGTTTTGACAAGTTAGGAGGTTATAAAGGTTTGTATTGTAGCAAATACTATGAAACTCGGATCTAATGTGAGTGTAAGAAAGGCACTCTAAGAGAAAGTGCTAAATTTTCCTCAAACCGGAATTTCTCTTTAAACTTAGAAGTAAGAATACTTTTGACGTTTTCATTAATGCGCCAATGTTTTAAGCAAGAATATTTTTGACATTTTCATTAATGCACCAATGGTTTAACCAAGCCATGGTATCTTTACACCAACATGGCTAACAATAATAGTTTATTATTATTATTAAATAGTATTTGTTTTATGTTTATATTAATTACTTTAATGTTTATATTATACCATAAATGGATAATTATAATGATCTAGTAGTTAGTTTAAAGTTTAACCTTTGTTTAATAACGAACCATTTCAACAAAACTAAGTGGCTAGCTAAGTCTATGGGGGTTGGAATTCCTTGAGGGGATCAACAAGATTAACCCGAGTGTAACCAATGTACAATTTCGATTAACAGGTAGTTAATGCATGTATAATCAATAACTAATGCATTGATAATTCTTAGCAAGTGAAACTTATTGCTTATTTGTGACACTGCCACAGCCACAAGTTAAGTGTTTGTGGTAGTATTATATTAATAATGCTTTATGGTACATATTAAGAATAATTTATTATAATTTAATAATAAAATCAAAATTTTTTTCTTAAAACAAAATAATCATTATAAATCTATATTAATTTAGATATTCTTGCTTTTCAAACATACATAAAATAGACATATTATTCTATGTATGATTTGTTTTTAGATCCAATATTTCAAAATGATATCTCATGAATCATGACTTGACACACCCATTGGTGAATGTCAATAGACCATAAATTAAGCACCACAAAATTGTATGTCATCCATACATCAATTGTCGGTCGACCCCAAATTATATGTTATCCATGATTTCATGCATCAACTATGAGTTATCCGTCTATCAACCGTTAATTATTTTTTATATTCTTTTTTTCATCTCTCACATTCTTCTACTTATCTGCCATGCACTGGTGGTTATCCATTCTTAGTTACAAGTTATGTCTCCATCCATTACTAGTTATCTCTCCATTCACTACTAGTTATTGATTTATCAAATACCAATTATTTTTAGAGTAAGCTAAATTCTAGACCATTTGCACCTAAAATACGACAATTTTTTCGGTCAAGATCCGGCGAAAAAATGTTCAAATGGTAGTTTTCAGTGGTTGGAATTGCATCATCCAAGCGCCCCAAGAGTAATCAAAGGCCCCGAATCCATTTATGCAATCAAAATTGCAATTTCAACACTAGAAATCACATTTTAAATAACAAACCATGTTGCTGGATTTCAATCAAACTCCCCGGAAAAGATGCAAATGGTCTAGAGTTTAGCTCATTCCATAATATTTTTTATATTCTTCTTTTTTTATAATTGTTATTTCAAATTTCAAACTACTTCCATACTATCAATCTAGGCAATACACTTGTCTCATCCTTGTCCATAGAAGAAAAAGCATAGATGGTAGTCCACCCCAAAATTCTAAAATATTAACGCATATCGACGTAAAAATATCTATAATGATGACGGGGAATTTAAAGATGTCTCCTTGTACATTTCTTATTATATTCAATTTTCTAGATTAATATCTTCAATTATATATATACACTAGAACACCATCAATTCTTATATATCTTTTGTGTTATCATGACTTTAATTAAGTCAATAAGCATATATATCTTAGAATTTTGGGGTGGAATACCTGTAATGTCCCTTTTTTGTAATGTCCCCTTCAACATATTTTAAAAATGTTTTAAATTATAAAATATTTTAGTTTTTACTTTCTACCAAAAATAATAAAATAATTAAAATATTTTTTCAACAGAATTAACAAAAATTCTTAATTCTTCGTGTATTTATTAATTCTGGGTGTATTACACTTTGTTTATGATATTAGGACGGACCCATAGAATGCGACGATTAATAGTCATTGGATAAAGTTTCTTTGTCTAAGACTTATGATATTAAGACTCATGGTCATTGGATTGACATCTCTCATATCTACTACTAGTAACAATTGACAAATCAACACATCTCCCTCATTTATAACAAATAACCACGGGCAAGTTTCAATCATAATAGATCAACAAAGTTTTTAGAGTTTTTTTTTTCTTTCGTAAATAACTAACCAAAAGATGATCTCATACAACTAATACTAAACAAAACTTGAGGAAATCTAATTAATATTGTTTTAAATTAATAAAAGTCAATTAAGTTTGAGTGAGAAAGCTATATTTCCGTCAAGATGACTCGCATTCAATCGAATTAATAAAGGAAGGAAAGTGGCTCATACAACTAATATAGAACTTTGGGAAATCTAATTAATATTTTTGAATTAATAAAGGTTAAACAAGTTTTAGGGAAAAACTATATTTTAGTGAAGACGAATTGAATTCAATTTAACTAATGAACTAATGAATGAAAGAAAGTGGTAAGTGATTTTTCAAATTTTTAACATTTAGCTTTATCATTTTAACATCGTCACGTAGCTTCCACTGCGGCTCAAAATCGGCCAGAAAGTCAAAACCATCCCTAGTTAGACAACTCTTAATTATAGTGGCAAAATGTGAAACCATAAAATAATTGATTATGAAAATAATTATGGTTGCTAAATGTGAAGCCATTGAATATGTTTGGTTTGATATTTGGGTAGAATTTAATTTATTTTTAAATTGTAATCTTTAAAATTATAATAAATTTTCAAAATCCTTATTATCATTAATTTTTAAAAACTTTATTATTATTAAATTTGTTATAATTTTGAAATTTTTAGGATGAAAGAATATCTCTACTTGAAAATGAAAAATGTAAACTTTTTTTCTAAATAATTTAAAATTTTACAACATCAATATTTCATGTTTTCATGTTTTAGATGGCCTTGCTTTGTTTTTATTAGAAAATTAAATAAAAGTCGAAATAAAGGTTTCTACATATTATTACTTTGTTTTGTTTTTTATTTTTATAAATTGTTATGGAATGTTTCGATAATTAAAATGATAAAAAATAGTATAATATTAATTGTGCAGAAGAGGTGTATTCAGCCCAGTAGGGAGGTGTATTCAGTCCATTAGTTTTTTAAATGAAAAGTTGGTCCCTTGCCTCAATATGAAGTCAAATAAGAGGTCGAAGTTTCTTATTCGACTAAAAGACGGTTCCTTGATATTTGTCTTCGAATCATTTGTCTTCTCAGAGTGCCTTAGAGCTGTAGAATGTAGGAAACGAGGGTCCTTTGGCTACCAGGAATTTCAAGAGATAGCGAGTTCAACTCGATAGGACTAGATTTGGAGCTCAATAGGTTCTTAAGGGTTTTTGGTTTATCACTAAAAGTACGAGAAAGGATGATGGAGACCAGAGTATTTTTTAAGGATTCTAATATTATACTTGAGTATAGTATCATAGGCGATTGTTTTGGATTAAAAAAATACGTTTATAGATAGGTAGGCGAATATTAAATATGAAACATAAAATTAACACATAAATGTATAAAGCTTGGCAAATATTATGATAAAAAAACATATTTTATGTAAATATAGGTGATATTAGACACCAAATAGCAAATTTATTTTTTGAAAAAAACCCAAAAATAGCCAATTAGCGAAATTTCACCACTAAAAATTACCTTGATGGAGACAAGATTTTGATGAATGTGGAAGCCTAATTATATCAGCTTCGGCTCGCCAAAGACGACTTTCTTCCAATTTCACTTAATGCATGGGTAATTGGTTGTTCACTTATTGTTGCTACATATGGACTTCAATTTAATTAGTTTTTCACTTATTGTTGCTAGATATGGACTTCAATTTAATGTATACAGGGTCGACCTCATCTCATCACGAGCTCCTTGGATCCATACTTCAAAGAGTACATCACCCTTTAAGTGCACCAAAAAAAACAATACCTTTTTAAACCTTTTATTTTAAAAAAATATGTTTTTTTAAGCTTTGTATTAGGTCTGTAGTATAATTCGAGTATAAAAACTTTTATTTAAAAAAATTAAGTTTTCTAGCTTTGTATTACGTCATAGTAACACTAGAAACAACCATATTAATAAGATTAATATGTTTGGAATACCCTGAAAGGCATATATTTGACAGATTGATAATATTTTTTTCATAAAGAATCTGTCAAATAGAGGTATTTGGAACATATTAATCTTATTAATATGGTTCTTGCTAGTAACTGATGAAAACATAACCATATATCCAAAATATTAAATATATTAATAATATTATAGTATAAAATAATATAAATATATAAATATATAAATTTCTCATACAATTGTAATTGTTATAATGCTAGATACCAAAGGAAATATGATGTTTTTTTAAGATGAATGCTAATAATAGTTCAAGGATTAATTAGAGAACAAAACAAGAAAAAGTCATGTTCACAAATTATTCAAATCCATTGTCACAAAGCAACAAAATATAACAATTTCAATTCCATTATAATTGGTATCAAATCTTGTCATTTTGTTTTAGTTCCATTTTCACAAACAACAAAGTAAAATAATTTAAACCTATATTTGTAGGATACTCTAGTATTGTAATAAAATAATTATATTAATTATTTTTGTAATCAAAATTTAACGAAAATAATAAAAATAATAATAGCATATATATTATATATGTTATGTTATTGTACGAGAGATTAGGTTTATTTTGAAAAAAACAACAACATTGGTTATTCAAATCCAATCCCCGAATCAATAAAACTAAGCACAGAGCGAGTGGAGGAGTCCACAAGGAGCACTTGTCTTGCACCATGTCTCCAACACAAGTATCAAAGGTGAGCTTACCAAGAAATCCCACAAAGCCATTGTATGCACCACATGTCCAAATCCATCATAACCTAGCGCCACCAAACACCACAAGTATCATCCAAGAGTTGGATCATGAGTCCAGGTATGAGGAGGATGCCCCAAAAGGAAGAGCGCAAGTTCTAGTTTCTTCATTACCTACGTCCTAGCGTCCATTTCCTAACAATATGCCCTCTTTCTAGGATGCAGGCCAAGGGCAATGCTGGGATGAGAGGGACACCCTTTCTAACATTTAAAAAAAAATTGAAAGATAGCATGCACTCATATATCAATTAAAAATTCATACTTCCAAGTATATTGACTATGCAAGTCTCGACCAAACTGGATAGACCATTTCCAATCATTAAAAAAAAAGGTGTTTATAAATCCTCCATTTCAAGGAATGCCTAAAAATAGAGAGGAGTAAAACTTCTAGAAAGTATGAGTGTCCAAATCGTAGATGCTTGAAGGGACGAGGCCTATGTTTGTATTTCAAGTGTATGCACACGTCTGTGGTCCAAACTCAAACATCAAAATGTATTCCAGTCCTAAATAGTTTTTGAAACGAGATACTTCCAAACTTCCCAAATTGTGACAAGTATCGGAACTCTTCACAATATACTTTCCAAAGTGTCAATCAACTAATTTTGTTTTGTTCAACCAAAATAGAAGAACCCATCTTCCCAAAACCCAGAAAAAAAAAATCACTTTAATAAATGGCGATCTTTCTCTCGTCTTGGGGTTTTGAAGCGTTCATCACTTCAAAATTTACACAACATGAAAATAAATTATTCCACTGAATAAACAACCCATCAGCAGTGCCAATTAATAAAATAAAATGGCAAGGAGGTCAAACGAGGGTAAGGAGAAGAGGTGACATACTACTGAAAAAACGCATGATGCTCAGCTTTCTACAAAAAGCAAATGAATCCTTCCTTGGAGGATCACGTAGAGATAATGATGACCTCCCAAATATTCATTTGATGGTTAAGAGGTATCATTCAAGCATCTTGCAGGTCACTGTCTCATATGTTAAACTCTTTCCCCTTCTCAACACATGACAAGAAGCTGATAAACTCTTTATAAATCTAAGATGATGCAAAGAACAAACGAAGAAACCCAGAAATAGAATAATTTGTCTTTGTTTTTTATGTTGTCTAATTAGTCATGACCCAGACTACGGCTGAATCAGGTTGCGAGGAGTACCTACGGTAGTTGTTAATTATGGAAACCTTCTTATAACAGTAAATCATAGTAGTTGTCGAGCATGGTAACATTCTTAGAATGATAAACCATAGAAGTAGCTAAGCTGAGAAAGCCTACATCTCGAGCTTTAGGAGTAGTTTTCCTTTTTTTTCAGAGACCAGGGTTTTAATTTTGGTGATAACAGGTTTTGATACCACTTCCAACATAAAGAGACCATTCTGTAAAGACCATTCTTGGATGCTATGACTTCATGCTCGATTCAAGGTTTTTGACTAAATGTTCGGGATATCTCATTGTTATAAAACCTGAATATTCATAGCTGGAATGGGTTAAGGATTTGGTAGGCTTTAACTTCTAATAAAAAACACTCATTTTGCATTTTTAGTTTCCATCGAAGGCTTACAGTTCTAAAAAAAGGAAATCCCCCAAGTGGTTCAAATTTTTGATAGAAATCTACTTTGTATGTCGCCATAATGTACATTAAGAAGTTTACCTCTTACATTAAGAAATGTCTATTGTATCACACTGCTATAGTTTTAAGAATCATGACAGTAGTCCAAAAATTCAAATGCATTGATGGAGCAGCTTTCGACGATTAATTATACCACCGACTTCATTCTAAAATCCTAAAATTTGTGATCTTCCTCGTTATGTTTTCAAGTTCCATTAAACAACATTACATACCATATGAAAATGAGATTAACACTATTAAGAGGAGGTAACCCCATTTTTCTATCACTAACCTTGTTAGCACAAACATATAAAATTTTGATTTTTTTGTTTGTTTTTGTTTCCATAACTTTATAAACCAAAACAAAAGTGTTTTCAAAGCCTTCTGTGATTCCATACAATATTAAAATGCAGGTCTATTTTTCCCATCTTTATATCATACATCATGTAGCATTTCAATGTTTCGAATTTGTTAGATCTAGATAAAATGATATTTGATCAACGAGAATATCAGGTCCTCAACCCTAATATACATTGATTTCCTCGACATCAATAGATATACAATCCTATAAGAGTAACAATTTAGATTTCACCATTATGCATACATACTCTATCATGAAAAAATAAAAAAATATTAAATAAACATAATCAACAAAGACAACAAAATACTCCAAAGATGGCTTCTAAAACCGTACCTGTAAATTCCACAAACTGCAACCAAGAACATACTTCAAAGATGGCCATGAAAATTGATTATAAATTTGCCCTATATGAATAATTTTTTGATGTTAGGTTTGATTAATTTATATCCACCACATATTTATGTAATAAAAATATTAGGGACATTAGGAGTTTATTATGAGTTCGAATGATTTTATTAGGATTTCGACTATTACATGACTGCACATTAGCCAGACTCCTAGATGCCAAATGCACTTGGACTAAGCCTTATGTGATTAGAGTTGAAGTTAACCTAATAGTTGTAAAATCATTGGATTTAAGCTAATAGTTAAGCTAATACTTATCCAATATAACTATGATTAGAGTTGAAGTTAAGTTAATAGTTCTAGAATCATTAGACTTAAGCTAATAGTTGTATCTAATAGTTAAGACAATAGGTATCCAATATAACTCTGATTAGAGTTGAAGTTAAGCTAATAGTTCTAGAATCATTGGAGTTAAGCTAATAGTTGTATCTAATAATGGAATAGTTGAATATTATTTTTAATTTTTAGAACTATCACTAATTGTACTCATCACGTGTTAATTAAGATATTTGTTTTTATAAAATTATTAATGATTATTAATTATTAAGTGATTAGAGTTGAAGTAAAGCTAATAGTTGTAAAATCATTGGAGTTAAGCTAATAGTTATCCAATATAACTATGATTAGAGTTAAAGTTAAGTTAATAGTTCTAGAATCATTGGACTTAAGCTAATATTTGTATCTAATAGTTAAGCTAATAGCTATCCAATATAACTCTGATTAGAGTTGAAGTTAAGCTAATAGTTCTATAATCCTTGGAGTTATGCTAATAGTTGTATCTAATAATAAAATAGTTGAAGATTATTTTTAATTTTTAGAACTATCATTAATTGTACTTATCACATGTTAATTAAGATATTTTATTTTTATTTTTTTGAAATTATTAATTATTATTTCTGGATGATGCCCATAGAATCAATATGGACAGTACACTTGTCTCATTCTCTTTTAATCTTGGACGACACCCATAGAATCAATTTGGACAATACACTTGTCTCATTCTGGTCGGTAGATGGAAAAGCATAGATGGTAGTCCCCCCAAAATTCTAACATATAAAATAATCTCTGGCCTCAAATTAGAGTTAAAACATTTACAACTCCATATATATAAAAAACCACAAATTAGATAAATTCGAGATATGGAAGTCCTTTCATGATCATCCTAAAGTTAAGACCCGTTATATATATAATAAAATAATAATGTGACAGCTCAAATTAAAATATAAATATATAAAAAAACACACAAATTAAAAAAATTAAAAACTTCTCAACATTTACACTTAAAAAAATTGATTTCAAAAGATTTGATCCTTCTTGCTTCCTAAATCCCTTTCTAGTTAATAATCAACTATAAATCCCTTTCTAGTTAGTTAATAATCAACTATTAAAAAAATTATAATTATAAGACAGTGATGGACTTTATCAAATAATTAATATAGGTCGGCAAGCAATATAAAGAAATGTGTCTAGATCATGCTTTCCTTGAGTCTTCTTATCTTTGCTCATAGAGCAAACATTCGAAATTTTGTTCATTATATGAATATATTAAAGGTCTTTTTTCTTACATAGTATAAATAATGAAAGGTGAAAAAGATGGGTGATAAAGGACCATAAATATCAATTTTCTCTAATTTAATAATTGTTTTTAAGGTGAAGAACCATTCTGCCCCACAAAAAAGGAAAATTATATAAAATTGATTTAATTTTAATATTATCTTTTTTCTGAAGGTGAAGAACCATTCTTTGCGGCCCCACAAAAAGTTATATTTTATTATCTTTTTATGTTAAACTTTATAATAAAGCTGGATTATTAATCATAATATTTTTTTTTTTGTGTTGATAAAGAATCATTTATTGGGGCGTCACAAAACGGAAAATTATATAAAATTGAATATATTTTACTATCTCAGGTTAAACTTTATAATAAAGGTGGATTATCATTAATTTTTATTGAAGTATTCTATTTAATGAAAATCGACCTAGCTTCAGTCATAAGCTAACCAACATGCTTAAGAAAATTTATTATTAAAATAAAATAAATCAATATAAATTAAAATTAAAATGATTCAATATTTAAAAATATAAAATTTTGTTAAAGTTCAATATTCTTTTATTTAAAAAAAAAATTAGACATAATATATCCATAAATTGTTTACTAAATAGTTAAATATTTAAAAATATATATAAATTATAGCATAAAGTAATAAAGTAATATATTATTTATATAAATATTAATATATCCATAGATTGTTTTACTAAATAGTCAAATATTTGAAAAATGACATATGAATTATAGCATAAAGTAATTAAATAATATATTATTTATAGAATGAAATATTAAAATGTTTGTAATATTTTAAATGATAATAATAATAATAATTTATTTTTATGGTTATATATTTAGATTAAACTATATAATTTTATTTTTATAAAACTATATTCTTAATAGTTAGAACCACATGTTTATATATATATATTCTTATAACCCTAAATAATAAAATATCAAAAAATACATATTCTTATAACATGATGTAATTAAATATCTTAAATAATTATGAGAAAATTTAAAATTAATTTTGATATCTATATAGAAATAGACTAATATTTTATTCTATAAAAAGGGAAACACATTTTCCTGCTTATTAAGTAAACACGTTTTGGATTAATCTCTAGAAGCCCGCCCACTTACTTACTTATTCCATTTGTACCAAGGCATTCCAATTCCCATGACTTTGTGCCCCTCACGTTCACCGCTTGTCTTCCCACAGGAAGGCTTTTGGTCTAGCACGGCGTTATGTTAAAACTTCCTCTTTTGACTATAATTTGATAACTAAAGGATTTGCAACCTCCGGAAATAGATGGTTCTCATTCGAGATATATAAAATTGTAATTTTTAAATTGCAATTTTTAAATAAAAAATAAAAAATAAATATTCGATTCGTGTTTTAATTTCTTTTTACCCACTTTATCAGGCGTCGAAAGCGATACCAAATGTGTTAGCCACACAAATAGGACTGGAATTTCATCGTATGTAAGTAATTGACGAAATACTTTCACTCTGTTATTGACAAAACGTAATTATGGGTAAGTGTTATGGTGATGGCGGAGGGAGGGTTTTGAGTTATTATTGAACGTAATTATCCTTGGGACATGTACTGTGAGTACATTTTTTTTACACTTGTCACCTCTTTCTTTCGTCGCGTATTACCTGGAGTTTATTGTCATCTGCCACGGTTTGGAATGTCTCTTCGAGACTTCAAACAGCTGGCTCGCACTCCGCCCAAGGGTTGTTGTGCATTAAAGCTTTCTCAGAAACCTTTGTCTAGGGTTTCCTCTGCGATGGGTGTGCCAATTCATTGTGAGAATGTGTCTGATGAGGGTCTGTTCCAACGAAGTATGGTGCCCATTGCTCTGGGATATAGCTTGGCTTGCCCTCCTTCTAGTTTGGGCATGATGGATTGCTCTATAGTCTGTTCTGGTATGGGTAAGGCGCTTTTGGGGTTTTCTGATGGAGGTTTCTTGGAGGCTGACCCTTGTGCGGTTGCTCCTTTAGATTCTAGTCTTTTTGTTGCTGGTTTGGGGGAGCCACAGATTAATTCAACGGGTGTGGATACTGTTCTATCTGAGGTTTCTCCCGTGATGGGCAGTGAACAACGTCTCAGGCCTGTTCTTAGTGAATCTATTTGTGGACTGGTGAACGGTTCTGAACCAGATGAGGGTTTATATTTTGGTTTTCAACATCTGCGAGAGGAGCTATTTCTTGCGAAAGGCTTGCGGCCAAAGAGGCCGAAGCAAATTATTCGTAAAGCTACTAAACCTGTGTTGATAGTTGTCAGCGAAGATGTGGGGTTAAATGATATCGTTCTGTCGAACGCTTTGACTCTGGTGGGTCGTTTCGAGGGTCGAAAATACAGTCCTGAGGGTGTTAAGAAGTGGGTTTCGCTTTCATGGAAGGAATCGGTCAGTCTATGTCTAGATGTTTTTATACTTCTGTGGGGTTGGATAGCTTTCAAATTCCACTCTGAAGTTGATGCGGTCATGATCCTCGTGGGTGTTTGGAGATGGGATAGCTCGGGTTTGTTTCTAAAAAGATGGACGCCTCTTTTTGATCCCCGCATTGAAAGGTATGACTCGATGCCCATTTGGGTAAAGCTTCTGAATCTTCCCTTTGAATATTGGTCTGTGGACTTTTTAAGTTAATTGGGAACACATTGGGAACCTACTTGGAGGCAGATCTGTCTTTCCTTGAGTCGAGAGTTTGTTGTTTGGGGAAGGTTTTCGTTCTTATTGACCTTCGTTATGGGTTAGCTGCTGACATTTTGATTAAACAAGGGGAGTCTGGATTTTGTCAACCTCTGGACTATATGGGTGTACCGTTTTGGTGTAATAGATGCCATGTCTATGGGCATGTGATTTCTGAGTGTTCTCTTTCTTTCAGTTGTATACATAAATATGCATCTACCTCTAAGTCCAAACCCTATTGGCGTGTTAAGAATGATGGATTTCTTGCTGGGGATAAACCTTATGTGGTTGATACACCAGAGATCCCTTTTGTTACGCCTTCTATTCTACTAGTTGATTTGGGGGTTGATATGGGGGTGGATTCTGGATATCAGACTTATGATTTGGAATCCCTTAACCCTTTGTGTTTAACCTCACTTTTAAACTGTGATAAAAACCCTAAGTCTCTGATTAGCAGGTTGATGGTTTCTGGGAGTAATGAAGTTTCTTCTGGGCTGTATAATTTGACAGAATCCTTTTTGGGGGATTTAGGGTTTGTATCCCCTATAAAAGACAAACCTGTATTGGGTGTTGGATATTATCTTCGTTCTTGTTCTAAGACTATTAATGAACCTTTGAGAGTGCTTGACCATGATCGTTGTCCTACTGGGTTTTTTACTTGTCCAAGACCTGGTGGTCTCCCTTCTGAAGTGGTATCGGTTGGTTGTGATGTATCTAGGGCACTTAGAGCAGTGCATGCCCTTTTAGAAGTTCCCTTATGATTGTGATGACCCTTAATTGTAGGGGGTTAGCTAGTATCCCTGAAAAGCTAGCGGTCTGTAGGTTAGTTGATGACCAGTTTATCGATGTTTTATTTTTGCAAGAAACGATGGGTGATGGGGCTATTTTTGTGGGTGAGTTGGAGTCTATGCTTAAAGGTTGGAGGTTTGTTTCTATGGATGCGAAAGGCAAATCTGGAGGTCTTCTATTGGGTTGGAGGACTCACCATTTTCAGCTTTTAAATGTGTGGGTTGTGGGTTCAGGTTTGTGTGCTTTGTTGTATTCTATTGAACTTAAAATGGATTTGTGTTTTGTCAATTTGTATGGGCCCTATGTGGATAGGGAAAGGTTTTGGAAAACCCTTTTTGTTTTGGAATACCTTAAGAGTGATAAGATGATTTTTGGAGGGGATTTAAATTTCTCTGTGGGTTTCTTAGAAATTTGGGGTGTTAAAGCCAGAGTGGATATTCTATCTGATTTTTTCTCTAGACAAATGGATGTGTATGGTCTTATGGATATAACTCCGTCTGTTTTACTTCCTACTTGAACTAACAGAAGAGTGGGAGGTGAGAATATTTGCAAGAGATTTGATAGGTTGCTTATTTCAACTGATCTCCTTGATTGTGATCTACATTTTTGTCAATGGGTTGGGTGTGGGGGGGATTCGAAAATAATGATGCTAAACCTCGAAGTCCTTTTAAGGTTAATGCTAATTGGCTGGTGAATGATGGCTTTGTCTCTTTACTAAAAGCATCTTGGAAGGTATATGTTGATAATCCAGTTATATCACCTGCTTCACATTTTGATGTCAACCTTAAGCAAAGAAGTATCTATCTTATGGTCAGTCAAGAAAAATGCTCATGAGGTTAAGGATTTAGTGGATATTGAAAGGTGATTAGTTGAGTCCTTTAATAAAATGGGATTTGGTTTTTCTTCTATGGAGGACATGTCCTCTTTGGTTGAGTTGGAGGAACGTAAGAGAAAAATCCTACTAGATTGTGAACATGAGGCTCGTTAGAAAAGCAGGGCATTATGGCTTTTATGTGGGGATGACAATACACCTTTCTTTCATAAGTATGCTAATCATAGGAAAAATATTAATTCAATATGGAAGATAGTTGATGATGATCGTAATATTGTTGAAGGTTTTGAATTTATTGCCGGGGAGGGGGTGCACCATTTTGAGACGTTGTTTCAAGAAGATAAAGATCTTTGTCTTCCTGAGATTGTGAAGATTGGCGGGAATTTTCCTACTTCCATCACAGAAGATGAAAATGAGGATCTTATGAACACTGTTACATTGACAGAGATTCAATATGTTCTTTCCTTGAGTAAGAATGATAAGAGTCCTAGTCCGGATGGGATACCTGTTGAGGTATATAGGGAATTATTTGATGTTCTGGGTTTGGATTTATTGCAGGTAGTTGAAGATTCTCAAAAAAGTGGTAAAATTCTTGCAGTATTTAATACCACTTTTATTGCATTAATTCCTAAGATTGATCAGCCTAAATCCTTTGAAGATTTCTGGGCAATATCTTTATGCAACTTCATATACAAGACTATTGGTAAGATCATTTCTATTCGTATTAGGAAGGTTCTAGGGAGATATATTTCTTATGAACAGTTTGGTTTTCTACCTGGGAGATAGATACATGAAGCTATGGGGGTGATATGGGAAGGAATGCACACTATTCACAACAAATGTATTAAGTCGGTGGTCTTAAAAATAGACTTGTCAAAATCCTATGATCATGTTAGTTGGACATATCTGCGAGTCCTTCTTTCCAAAATGGGGTTTTCAGGGCCTTTTTTAGCCTAGGTTATGAGCAGTCTTACATCTGCTTCATTTGCCTTACTTATTAATGGTGCGGAATCATCCTTTTTAGATCTGGTAGGGGGCTCAGGCAAGGGTTCCCTCTTACTCTGCTACTTTTTCTTATTGTTGTTGAAGGTTTGGGTAGGGAAATTCTTACAGCCAAAGCTTGTAGGGATTTACATGGTATTTCTTTTGGAAATGATATATCCTTATCTCATGTTATTTTTGTGGATGATATTGTAATGGTAACTGATGGATCTTATCAGTCTCTATCAACTTTGTATGAGATTTTACTGGTTTTCTGTAAGGCATCTGGGATGAAGATTAATGTTGATAAATCTTCCTTTTATTATTCTGGTCTGGATGAGTCAGAGCTTATTACTTTATAGAATATTTTTTCTTTCTCTATTATTAAACTTGAGAATGGTATGAAGTATCTTGGCTTCCATCTTAAACCGTGCAGATATCTTATAAAGGATTGGGACTGGTTGATAGCTAAAGTGGAAAAAATAATTATGAATTGGAGCTTTTGTTGGTTAACTAAGGGAGGTAAGCTTACTTTATTTAAATCTGTTCTTGAAGCAATCTTGGTCTATTGGATGCATTTCTAGATACCAGTGGGTATTATTGAGAAGATTAGGAAGCTGTGCTTCAAATTCTTATGGTCTGGAAACAAGGATTCCTTTGGTTTACCTTGGTCATTTTGGAAGAAGTTGGCATGCCCTCAGTTTATGGGGGGGTGGGGGTTAAAAATTCCTGCTGTATTTTCTAATGCTCTTGCTGCAAAGAGTGTTTGGAAATTTATCCATGGTTTAGGACTCTGGGTAAATATTGCATTGCAGAAATATGTTCATCCTATTTCTTTATTGGGCCAGATCATATCTTCTGTCAAACAAAAAAGGAATATCTCCATTTGATGCAAAGCTGTGTTATGGTCCTTCGATCTTATTGGTAATTATATTGTTTGGAAGGTTGGGAATGGTGCTGATGTACGTCTTGGTTTGGATCCATGGGTTGGATGCAAATGGAGACATCTTCTACCTTCCTTAATTATTGATAAATTATACTCTCTTGGTATTTTTTTCCTTAAAGATATTGGAGGCCCTAGTATAGCTATCTTGTTGGATCATGGATGGTCTTCTCCGGATGAGCTTGGGTTAGTGGATCAACAAGATGTTTCCTGTTGGAATGGTTATCTAGCTACTCTCAAAGCTAGTCATGTTAGATTAAGTAATGATGTTGATGTTTTGGTTTGGAATCAGTCCAAATCGGGTAAGTACTCTCCAAAAGATGGCTATCTGCATTTGATATTGGACATAAATGAAATGGAATATTCTTGGTGGTGGAAAGTGTTGATGTAATTGTAACTTCGGAATGTATTCACTTGTATTTCTTATGTATTGTAACCCAATGTTTATTTCGAGATGTATTTGTAATGTACTTGAGTCATGTCATGCCTCGATGTTCCTATCGAGAAGTTTCTATAATGTAAACAAGTCATGTCAAGTCAAGGTGGTTAACCCTCCTATTGTCTAAGGGTTAAAGTCCCCGCAGTTCCGAGGCACTAGGGTTATTAGAAACACCTAGTGAAGTCGGCCCTAGTTGGGTTTAGTCAAGTCAGGAATAAGTATAAATAGAGATCTAGTCTCTCTATTTATCACACACTCACTCACACTCAGTTGTAGCACATAGCTGAGGAAGAGAAAGACACTGGGGCAAGGAAGAAAGAGGTTAGTGTTGTAGGGAGATCATCTTACTGTTTTTGGGTTTCACTTTGGTGTTGATTCTATCTCTGAGGAAGTTGCGGGGTTTTCTCCATTTATGGTTTCCCCGAGGAAAAACCCTATGTTCATTGTCTCTTGTGTTTGATTGCTGTGCTTGTTGTTCTCTCAGTTAAAGATCCTAATGTTATGCTAGCTTAATGTTAAAAATCTAACATGGTATCAGAGCTAACCTGAGAACAAGACACTGTGGAGTTGTGAGAACTAGGGCTTCCTATTTTATGGATCTCTCTCCATAGATTTTCAGCAAAAGTAGGGTGGAATAACTCTCCTCCGTAGGGCACATCTTTCTGTTGAAGCAGAATCCAATTCTGAGGTTTTTCAGTTTTGGACCCGACACTACTACCAGAAATTAGGGCTTTTCACAGAAGTGGAATTTTTCAGTGAGCTTGGGCATGGATTGATCTCCTCCCCAAAATCAAAGTTAGGGATCAAATTCAAAGCATTTGGTTGGACAGAACTCCAGAAAAGCAAAACCCTAATCTGCTCCTGAACCAGCACTGCAGGATTTGAGCTCCAAATCTAGATCCGACATCTTGACCTGGTAAGATCTAAATCTTTTTTATTTCCATTTGAGGTTCTCAGTTAATATGTTTCATCATGCCAAGCTTGATGAAAAGCTTGAGGGAGCTGATAACTTCCGAGCCTGGATGTATAGGATCTCCCTGGTCCTGGAAGAAAATGAGTTAGACTCCTACAACCATGAGGAGGTTCCAGTTCCAGAGGGAGATGAGGCCAAGGCCTTACATAAGAGGAATTTGGTTATGGCAAAGAGGATCATTGCAGATTCCATCAAGGATCACCTCATTCCACATGTGTCCTCCCTCAAGACACCTAAAGCAATGTTTGATGCCCTAACCAAACTGTTTGAAGGGAAGAACATCAATTGGAAGATGACTCTAAGGATCCAGTTGAAGAATGCCAAGACCCAGAATGAGGAGACCATCCAGTCATACTTCACAAGGGTCTTCCAGATCAAAGAACAGCTGGAAGCAGTAGATGAAGAAGTGGAGAATTCATAAATTGTGATGACAACTTTGAATGGCCTCCCTAGGTCATGGGATTCTTTCATCCAAGGAATCTGTGCTAGGAAGAAGTTAGTCAAGTTCAGTAGACTGTGGGAAGAATGTTCTCAAGAAGAATCTCAGATAGCAGCTCGAGAAGAAAAGATGGGAAGTGAAGATCAAGCTCTCACAGTACACTCCAAGAAAGGAAGAAGGGAAAAGCATCATCACCAAGGTAAGTATTCTAAGTATTCTCATCAGAAAGTTTCATCTAAACTCAGATGTTATACATGCGATGAAATAGGACACTTTGCTATAAATTGTCCCATGAATAAGAATGGATCCAAGAAGAAGAAGAACTCCAAAAGAAGACATCATGCTCACACTATTGAGGATGATGATCCTCCCAGAAAGAGGGTAAAACAAGAAAGTGAAGATGAATATGTTCTAATCTCCACTCTCACAGGAACTGTCACTCATGGAAGCAAAGATTGGCTTATTGACAGTGGGGCTTCCAAACACATGACAGGTTTCAAGGAATCCTTTGAGAAACTATCCGAACATAATTCATCCCATAAGGTGAAACTTGGGGATGACTACCAATATCCCATAAAAGGTAGTGGTGAATCCTCCTACAAGTTAGACTCTGGAAAGTCTATGAAAATGAAGGATGTCTTGTGTGTACTAGGACCAAAGAAGAATCTTCTATCCATATCAGCATCGGATGCAAAAGGCATGAGGGTTTCATTTGTAGATGGCCAAGTCCTCATGTGGCCAAGAGGAAAGACTATTGACGATGCAATAGTAATTGGAGAACAAGAAGGAGGATTATACAAATTGAAGGGCCATCCAGAACAAGCTTTGGTCCATGACACAATAGAGCCAAATGAACTTTGGCACAGAAGGATTGCACATGTGCACTACATAGCACTACCACTTTCAAGCAAAGCTGTTGAAGGTCTTCTAGAAATTCAAGCAAAACATGAAGGAGTCTGCAAAGGATGTGGGAAAGGAAAGAACACAAAGAAGACATTTCCAAGTAGCGAAAGCAAAGCAAAAGGAATCTTGGAAATCATCCACTCCGATGTATGTAGACCAATGTCATCAAGTTATCTAAGTGGGTTTGTATACTATGTTTCTTTTATTGATGACTTTTCTAGGAAGACATGGATTTACTTCATGAAGAACAAAGATGAAGAGTTCATCAAGTTCAAGGAATTCAAAACCTTGATTGAGAACCACACAGAAAAGAAGATCAAGACTTTTCGATCAGATAATGGCGAAGAATTCACATCAAATGAATTCAAAGACTTATGCAAAGAATCAGGCCCTTAAGAGGGAGTTGTCCACTCCTTATAATCCACAACAGAATGGGGTTGTAGAAAGGAAGAATAGAACTATCATGGAAGCTGCAAGAGCAATGCTTCATGATCAAGATCTTCCTATGCATCTATGGGCAGAAGCTGCTAGAACAATAGTGTATGTACAGAACCGTACTCCACACAGAGTACTCGAGAACAAGACTCCTGAAGAAGTCTTCTCCGGCAAGAAACCAGAAGTCAGCCATCTTAGAATATTCATTTGTCTAGTGTACATACACTTTCCAAAAGAGAAGAGAACAAAACTAGATCCTTCAGGAAAGAAGGGTATATTTGTGGGATACTCTGAAAGCTCAAAGGCTTAAAGAATAGACTTCCCAAGATTCAAGAAAATCGACATCAACAGGGATGTAACATTTGATGAAGACTCGGCTTACAACAAATCTAGAAAGAGACCTGCTGAAGATCCTGAAGAAGCAGAAGCACCCAGAATTCATGATACAACCATGAATGAAGAAACTCAAGAAGAAGATTAAGAATTTGAAGAACCAAAAATACCTGTAGATCCACCTCAGGAGAAGAATCCTCATAAGAGGAAACCTGCTTGGGTACGAGAAATTATCCAAGGTGTGGAAAGATATGGGGCTCCAAAAGAGAATCACAGAGAAAGAAAGAGAACCAGATCTTGGTCCGGATATGTAGCTTTACTATGTGATGTTATCAATAAAGAACCTTCCAACTATGAAGAAGCGGCAAAATGAAAAGAATGGAAGGATGCTATGATTGAAGAGTATCAATCAATCATGAAGAATGATGTTTGGGATGTTGTCCCAAGACTAGAAGGGAAGTCGGTTGTAACTTCCAAATGGATCTACAAGATCAAGCATGTTGTAGATGGTAGCATAGAGAAATATAAGGCAAGATTCGTGGCTCGTGGCTTCTCGTAGAAGGAAGGAATAGATTATGAAGAAACCTTTGCACCTATAGCCAAATACACTTCCATCAAATTGATACTTGCTTTGGCTGCAGTGATGAAATGGAAGATACACCAAATGGATGTCAAGACTGCTTTCTTGAATGATGTAGTGGAAGAGGAAGTGTATGTAGAATAACCACTCGGTTTTGAGACACATGACAGGGAGTCTCATGTGTGCAGATTGAAGAAAGCCCTGTACGGTTTGAAATAGGCACCCAAGACTTGATACGGTAGACTTGACAGCTTTCTATCCAGTTTGGGCTTTACCAAGAGTAAAGTAGATTCCAACCTTTACTACAAGGTTGAAGATGGAAACCCAATGATGCTCCTACTGTATGTAGATGATATGTTTGTAACAGGTATGGATGGGTTGATTGTTGATATGAAGAGAAAAATTGCTGTCGAGTTTGAAATGAAGGAATTGGGTATGATGCATTATTTCCTAGGTATGGAGGTGTGGCAGAATGCGGATGGAATCTCCCTCAAAAAAGGGAAGTATGCAGTAGAGATCCTCAAGAGGTTTGGGATGATGGACTGCAAGGCCATGACCACACCTATGGCATTGAACCTGAAGCTATTGAGTGATGCTTCATCAGAGACGGTTGATGCTACGATGTATCATCAGATGATTGTGTCCTTGATGTACATGACGAACACGAGACTAGACATTTGCTTTGCTGTGAACACCTTGAGCCAGTTCTTAACAGATCCAAGACATGTTCACTTGATTGCTGCAAAGCATATTCTGAGGTACCTAAGGGGTACAATTGATTATGGGCACAAGTACGAGGCAAATGAGAAGATTAACCTGCAGGGTTATGTTGATTCAGATTGGGCAGGCAGTGCCATCGATAGGAAGAGCACTTTAGGGTGTTGCTTCAGTATGGGATCAGGTGTGATCTCTTGGTTTAGTAGGAAGAAATCTTGTGTGGCACTGAGTATAGCTGAAGCAGAGTATGTCGCAGCTTGTTCAGCTAGTTGTGAGGCAGTATGGCTGAGGAAGCTACTGTCCGATTTATTTGATCTCTTGATGGATGCTACTTGTATACATTGTGACAACCAAAGTTGCATGAAGTTGTCAGAGAATCCAGTGTTCCATGACAAGTCGAAGCATATCGAGATCAAGTATCACTATATCAAGGATATGGTGCAGAGGGGAGCAATGAAGCTCCAGTTTGTTGCGATGAAGGAACAGATAGCTGATGTGTTGACAAATCCATTGGCTAGGGTGAAGTTTGAGTACTTTAGGGAGAAGCTTGGTGTTCTCCAGATCGAGGTTTCCTCCAAAGGGAAATGATGAGACCCAGAGCCATTCTGACATGGTGAGAGGATTGGTTCCTTCCATGGTCAAATGTAAGGGCTGAGTCATTCTGTCATGGTGAAGATTGGTTCCTTCCATGTCAGATATGAGTGCTGAGCCATTCTGATGTGACTGTAGGATTGGTTCCTACGTGATCAAAAGTAAGCGCTGAATGCCATTCTTGGAATGGAGGCACCTGGTCAGTTACTAGGTAGCTTAGTCTGGGACTGGGGGCCATTCTGATATGACTGTAGGATTGGTTCCTACTTGATCAGATGTGAGTGCACGCCCTTTCGATCATGCATGTTGGATTCGTTCCTCACATGTGTCGGATGTAAGTGCAGAGCCCTTTTGAACATGTATGTTGGATTGGTTCCTCGCATGTGTCGGATGTAAGTGCAGAGCCCTTTCGAACATGTATGCTAGATTGGTTCCTCGCATGTGTCGAATGTAAGTGCAGAGCCTTTTTGAACATGTATGTTGGATTGGTTCCTTGCATGTGTCAAATATAAGTGTTGATCCTTTTTGAACATGTATGTTGGATTGGTTCCTCACATGTGTCAAATGTGAGTGCTGGGCCTTTCTGACAGGATTGTGGGATTGGTTCCCACATGGTCAGATGTGAGTGCTAGGTGTGCCTTTCTGATATGATTATAGGATTGCTTCCTACATGATCAGATATAAGTGCTGGGTGGGCCATTTTGACTTAGGGTAAGATATAAGCGCTGAAGAAGACCTACATGGAGGCTAGGCCTACAACCAGCATGAAAAAGGGATGGCTTTGTAGAACTTCTTGTGATGAGAAGAATCATGAGATAGAACCTGTGAAGATTCAGTGTCGATGATCTAGTAGAGATGATCCAGATTGAGGGATGATCCAGATCCAGAGATGATGCTCTAGAGATGATCCAGATCGAGGGATGATCCAGATCCAGTAATGATGATCCAGATCCAGTAATGATGATCCAGATCGAGTGATGATCGAGATCCAGGTGAAGATGACTTGAAGATTAAGGTGAATTGAAGATAGAGATGACTTGAAGGTGAAGATGACGAAGACTCGATGATGATCCAGATGATACAGAGAAGAAGAATTGTGCTGATAAATTGTGTCGAGAGAATACCTTCCTAGTTAAGAGGGAGTGTTGATGTAATTGTAACTTTAGAATGTATTCACTTGTATTTCTTATGTATTGTAACCCGATGTTTATTTTGGGATGTATTTGTAATGTACTTGAGTCATGTCATGCCCCGATGTTCCTATCGAGAAGTTTCTATGATGTAAACAAGTCATGTCAAGTCAAGCTGGTTAACCCTCCTATTGTCTAAGGGTTAAAGTCTTCGCAGTTCCGGGGCACTAGGGCTATTAGACTCACCTAGTGAAGTCAGCCCTAGTTGGGTTTAGTCAAGTCGAGAATTAGTATAAATAGAGAGCTATCCTCTCTATTTATCACACACTCACTCACACTTAGTGGTAACGCATAGCTGAGGAAGAGAAAGACACTAGGGCAAGGAAGAAAGAGTTTACTACTGTCGGGAGATCATCTTACTGTTTTTGGGTTTCACTTTGGTGCTGATTCTATCTCTGAGGAAGTTGTGAGGTTTTCTCCATTTATGGTTTCCCCGAGGAAAAACCCTGTGTTCATTGTCTCTTGTGTTTGATTGATGTGCTTGTTGTTCTCTCAGTTAAAGATCCTAATGTTATGCTAGCTTAATGTTAAAAATCTAACAGAAAGTGTTGTGGGAGTTTAAATGCCCACTTAAGTAAAAAAAATTCTGTTAGATTTTATTTTCTGGTAAGGCACTTACATGGGATGTAATAGTTAGAAAAGGGAGGGAAGGCCCTGACAGATGTTATTTATGTAAGAAGGATCATGAATCTAACTTTCATTTAGGAGTAGATTGTGCTTTCACCAAAAGTGTTTGGATTGATCTTAAGATCAAGATAAAACTTCTGAATTTATGGTCTAGGGAATCTGTGATTTCATGTATGAATACTTGGTGTCTTAATGAGGAGGTCAAACACATAAGGTATTTACCTGTTATAGTTCTGTGGTTTATTTGGAAGGCTAGAAATCAAAGTTTCTTTGAAGACATAAATATTGTGCCATCGCAGGTTGCCTCTTTTAGTTTGGGATTGCTGCAATCTTATCCTCAGGATAAAATTGTCATGAATATCAGAAATGTTGTTGAAGAAATTATTGATAAATATTTTTCTCGGGGTTATTTTGATGGGTCGGCAGCTGGTGATCCAAAAATATGTGGAGCTAGTTGTAATATTTTCATTATTGATGATCATTACTTTTCCTTTAAAGTTGGATTAGGATCTGGTACTAACAATTTTGCTAAGCTTTGTGCTTTAAAGCTTCTTCTTTCCTTGGTTCGGGACAATAATATTGATAAAATTCATATTTTTGGAGACTCAGAGTTGGTCATTAATTGGGCTAAAGGTAAGTTAGGAATCCATAATCTTGAGCTTTCTCAGGTTGTTTTGGAAGTCAATAGATTATATGATATGTTTGATTTGGTAGATCTTAAGCACATTTACCATGAAATAAATTCTCATGCAGATGAATTAGCAAAAGCTGGAGCGTCTGTTTTGGAAGGATTTTGGTATATTAAAGAATTTACAGCAACTGGTAGCTTTGAGACTTATCAGTCTTATTGGCGTAGCTTTGAAGCTTTGATGGTTTATATCATATGGATGTTGTTGATGGTTAGATCTTGGTGTTAAACATGGTGATGATGTTAGATCCTGGTGGTGATGTTGGACTTCAGTCCTGTTTTTTTATAATTATCGATTTGATATATGAACATATTACTACGAGCCATGCATACTAGTCTAATTTTGGAACACTTTGGGTGAGATAGTTCAAACTACATGTTTTATAATTTTGTCGTTCCTATGATCAAATTTTTATCTTATGTAAGAAGTTTATTTGAAAACTTTGGGTATTACTATGTGTAAATGGACAACTTTTTTGTACCATCTGAAGAATGTTAATAAAATTAAGATTTTTTTTATGGGAAAAAAGGACTGGAATTTGATATCAATAATCATTATAAAAGTGTTAACCATTTTAAATAACCTTTATAGAGACAAATATAGAGAGTTTGATTGAATAAATTACTTTGTGACTAAAAATTTGCCCGTCAAATCAAATTTCGTCTCTCAGCACTCTCCATTGAGAGGACGGATGATATTCAACTCTCTGATATGGTCATCCGAAGTTTCACGTAGACCCACAGTGCACAACATTACAGATCTTATATCTCTTATGCATATATATGGTCCAAAATGGCCATTCATGTGCCGCATGTTTCAGGCTAAGTGCTTTTTCAAATCCAATTACAACTTTAAATCAAAATGTACACATTCAATTCATGTGAGAGGGATTGCGAAAAATTGGACCCTGAAGTAAATTGATTCCTTACATTATTATTTATTATTTAGATATATTATTAATTATCTCGTTCCAACATTACATGTCAACAACAAAAGCCATATATTTATTCACCTAGACAACATCTTGGTATATTCAGTGGCCACAGAATTTAAAGTCACGATGAGTTTAGGTATGATAGTGATGTGATTGACAATGATCATTCTCAAAAAGAAATTCTAAATAATTTATTATTTTAAGATGGATTCTTATCCCTTAGTAGTTCAATATAGGATATTATTAACGTTTGTTTCTATTCATTTAAATAGTAATAATAATCATACTCACCAGCTTTCTTTAACCCTAAACCTAATCTTGGTTCAAGTAAACACAAGATAAATATGTTACCGTCTCTGATGTGGCAATTGTTGTCCAATTGATTGATTGAAATTTTTTTTTTTTTTGTAATTATTTAAATGGAGGAAAGTGGAAGACAGGAGCCATTCCATGATACTTGTTGTTTTTGTTTAATTTTGTTGGTACAAATTTGCTAATCCCATACTTATGATGTATAATTCGTTCCATGTATTTCCTTGTATTGCACTAGAGTTGAGATAAAATAAATACATAGTTACATATAGCTATCTAGCTACGTATTTTCTCTGTCACTCATATCAGGAATAATAACGGCAAGAGCACTTCTGCGCTGCAGTTGAAATACCATCCTACTCTTCTCTGCACAATCGTTGTGTTACGTGTTTGAATCCCCGGGCCGTGACTCAATTATGTACTCTCTAACCCTTAGAAAACGCCACCGGGAACCCGGGCCTTTGGCAGACTCCATGGAAGTCCGGGAGCCGAAATGCTTCCAAGGTGAAGAAACAAGCCAGTTTCTTCACCTACTGCACTTAGATCAAACCTTGGCAGGCGACGGAGAAGACAAAAGTCCTCCTAGTTCTGGCCCCAATTCCGAGTATGAATGTGGCTTCCGACATATCTAGCGATCATGAAGGCCAAACCCTTAATGCGGACTCGAGGTTTATTGATCCGTGTTATCTCATGGAGGCTTCGGATGATGACCTTGGCATTCTATCGAGCCCCGTTTTAGACTTGAAGGTTGAAGTCTGTCTATCTACGAAGGAAACATGGGAGGGTTTGTGGGAGAGTTCAGATATAAAATCAGTAGGGGAAAATTGGCACTACAAAGACGACTTTGATGGCTATCAAGAGTTTAAATTGTTGGAAGATACTTGGTATGTGAGCTAGCTGCAGGATTATATGCACAGTACAAATTTTGTAAGTCAAGACATGTTATTTTATGGGGATTCTTGTGAAGCATAAAGATTGGAAACGGTTGGCGTCATGTAAACAATGTTAGGGCTCATTAAGACTGTATAGTTGTTTTTACTTCTATCTCGTGCAGAAAAGTATGGCATATAAACATTCAAGAATTAATCGTTTAACAAATTATGCAACAAAACATTCACCATTGTTACAGATTGTAAGCAATAAAATATTCACGCATATGAAGAGAAGTTGATCTATACGGTATAATTCAATATGTGTGTCGAGACAAAATTAAATATTTCACTAAAACTTTCAAAGTTTTAAAGATCCTATGGCGAAAATGGGGCTACATTTTTCAGGGTATCGAAGACTGTATGCGGATAGTTTTTCCCTACCATTTTAAGGCAACAATATTTTTTATTATTTTAGAATCTCTTATTTTAAATCAACTCGATAGTTTTCAAGTTATTTTAAGGCAGCAATATTTTCTATTATTTTAAATATCTTCTTTTAAATCAACTTTTGTGATATAGGAATACCCTGAAAAAAGTAGTGGACGCCACATTATTTTGTCTCATAAGGCTAAGTCTCCAATTATTCACTATATTAATTTTTGTTGATCTCAAGAACATGCCAATAATTATTCAGAAGGCTAAATGTAACATCGTATCTTGTATTTTTATTCCTTTTTAATGAAAAACTCAAGGTTAGTAAAAGCAATGTAGGTAATGTTATGTTAATTTCTTAAGTTGTGAATTGCTTTGGTAGACTTGGAGATTGAGGATTTGACTCCACTGAATGGTTAGGCATGAATCCATTAGGGAGAGGGAGAATGGCTAAGGAGCCATGAGAATTTATCTATATATGAGTGACATGTTAGTGTTGTGGACATTTGAAGAACAAGTAAAATTTCTGATGGGCCTTTGGATCCTTTAGGTGTCGTTCTAAGTTTAGATAGGTTTTAAGTGGGCCGAACTTATAAATTATCGACTAGAAAATAAGAATTTTCTTATGATCTTGATATCTTTGACTGAAAGACTTATTACTATATACTTTAATAACTTCGTAAGTATTCCTTAATAAAATATTATGAAATAGTCATTTTAAATGCAAGGTATTGGAAAGATAATTGTATTATCTTGAATAAAATGATACCTACAATATTATGTTTTTATTTAAATACAAAATGGATTTAAAAAAAAAAGAGTATTTAAAAAAAGAAAGGGAGTATACAAGTATATTTGAATTTGGTTTCTATTGTAAAACACACAAAATGAAAACAATACAGAGACACAGATCACAAGCTAGAAGGCCTTGCTTCATTGCTTGGTATTCATATGAATTTATAGGCTTACAATACAGATTAGAAATCTCTCTAGAAATATCTTTCTCTAGACGTTTCTACATCGACCACCACCAACATTGACTCGGATAGCACTATTGCAACCACCACGCTATCCCTACCGCCTCATTAATTCTTTCATCTAGATTTCTCTGTGTCGTCTTAGTCTAATAAACATTACATATTTATTTATTATTTTAACACTCCCTCTTAATATTTATTAGAGGTAACAATAGTCTTGTTTTGGCACAACTGTGGGTTGCTTTTATCTTGGTCTTCATCTCGGCCTTATTTCCATATTTTTCTCTACTTTGGTCATGTCTTCATCTTGAGTCATCAACTAGGTCTTTATCTTCGCTCATCAATCAATCAGGTCCTCAGCTTGGTCTTCAATCTTGATGGTCATTGTCTTAGGATTTGTAACATACCCAAAAACTGAAAAATAAATATTTATTATTTATTTCAGATAAAAAAAAAAAAAAAACATTATGTTAAATTTATTGTAGTTTTATGACAAAGTGGGTCAAGGATGACTGCAATTGAAGAATTATTTATTTTAATGATTAAATAAAGGAGACACCTATCCAATGGAGACTGCTAAATGAGTATTCACTGACCCACTAGGAGGAATGAGCAGTCATAAAAGGTTGGTTGACAAATGGAAACACTAGTATTTCACTTTTTAGTTGTTGCAAGAAGAAAAATCCCTAAAAATGTGGTCTTGTTCCCTGAGAGGGGGGAACTGAGATGGTGGATCATTTAATTTCAAAACTGACCCAAAGACCTAGGCAATCTTATATAAGCCATCAAATTGAGTAGGAGGCTCACCACTCATTCTGATTTCTAAGTAAATGAACCTTGTGACTGTTGCAAACTAAAAAGTCGGGAACACAAGGAATTTGATGAGGGGATAACTAAAGCGATTTGCTGAGATAAGTTTGCTACTGAGTACTAAGTTGCATCAAGTTTTTTCTATGGCTATATTCAAAGATCTTAGTCCTAGTGGTTCAGTGAACACGATTGAGGGTCCTAAGCAAGTAATTGTTCGATGCTTCAGGAGAAGGTTGGGTGGAACGGTCTCCTTTGGGTGTTTGTCCCCTTTTATGCATATCATCCAGGTTCAACTGTTATTTAATTCTGAATCTGTATATTTATTTGATTTATGTTCAGTAACTTTAATGGAATGATTGGATATGTTAGGTACTCTAGATCTAGAAGCTGTTAGAGAAACTACGGTTTTGTTTAATTTCCTTATTTTTATTTCCTATGTGAAATGTGCTTATGAATAGGTTATCAACTACAAACTTTTTATTATTTCTAAAGAAAAGGAATCTATAAATTAGTAGAAGTTAAGTTGTTATACTAGTTTTAGATTAACACAATATTCTTCCTATTCTCAGTAATTTAAATTATTTTTAAATTAGTTCTTTTAAGTCTACTTATGTTTTCCTTTTGTTTAGATCTAGTTATCCTTTTACAGTAAGGCCAAGTGATGGCTCCTTCATTAAATCATAGATTTAGTTAGGAAGAATCTAAATCATTCAAATTATAAACATTAACTAAGCCAGGTTCCACAGAGTTTATCTACAGCCAGTTCTTAAAACAAATTAATAACACCAAATAGAGATTATCGACATACCGTAGCACTAGTTACAGGCTATAGGCCAAATTGGCGTTTTTATATGCAGCTTTGTGCTTACAGAAGAAAGTTGCAGACATCTTTAGGGCTTAGTATTAATTATTACCAAAACAATATTTCATTTAAGAAGATCCTAGTATTTCAACTATGGCCCTACGACCTCCTTTACACATAGTCGCGGTCGAATTGGCCGCACAGCCAAAATATCTTAAACATCTATAAAGTAGAAAAATAACAAACAGAGTAGAAGAAAGTCTATTTTAGAAGTATTTAAAAAAAAAGGATTACATATTTAAAATCTCACAGAGTTGTAACTACGGAAAATCCTTATACAAAAACCAAAGATCATTATAAAATCTTTAGGGCTACATTGTTCTCTTAAATTACAAAACTGTAAAATGATGAGTAAAACTGATATACAAGTATATGGCAATATATATATATATATATAGTCGCAATGATGAGTAAATAATTTTGATAAGTGTTAAACAGTAATTATCAGTAACAGAGGTCTTACGGTTCCTCCTCAAAAGCATACATTACAAGGAAAGAATGCCACGATTGTAATCCCTAGGGTTAACTATGTTTGTAAACCACAAAATAATTTTATGAACAGAAAAATAACATTGTATGCTTATTATAACCTCAAATATCTTTTACATATGCCTCACGATTGTAATTTAGGGTTTTATAAAAATACAAACACCTAAATTTATTTTACAGCTGAACCCTAAACTCAGCTATCAATTAATTAGAGTGACAGTAAAATAATGTACACAACTCCCTTAACTATCATCTATGAGTAATAGAACGAAGGCACAAAGGGTAGACGTGAAATCCCTCACGAGTCGTTCTTTTTATAAGCAAAAACATTGCTAATTCAATTAACAATAAAGAGTGGCCTTCGACCCTTCCTAAAATACAAACCGCGTAGTATAAAGGCCTCACATTCACTTATAATAAGACTGTAACAGAAACTCCAAACATAGTAAATAAACGAATTGAAATATCTCTTAAATGCAGCATCCATATTGATAAAAAAATCAAGGAGCTTATACAAAACCTCACAAGTCTTCACAAATATTTACTTATTATGTTATCAAAACCAGTAACAAAGTTGCAATAGTGGCTTTTTATCCCAAAAACTAATATCAACAATAAGAGCCTCACGGCCTTATTGTTTTCCAAATTATACCACAAACTGTAATCAAGACTGAAATTTGATTTAGAGAACATACATTATCAAAGCATACACATATGCATTGGATAAACAAAGTTACAGTTTGTTTAAATTAAAGCATAGTGGTATACAAGCCCTTGTGGTGTCCTTCAAAATTTAATTAAATATTTACAAAGATAGTCGTGGACTATTTTCTCTCAAAAACATGTCATAACTTCGGATCAAACAATGAAAACCAAAACAAAGATGCATGGCATAGCCTTATGACTCCACATATTATGGGAAAACCCATTACATTGTCAACTTCATAAAATACCAAAGTAATTCTTAATGCAATGCTACAGAAACAGTCGTAGGACTTCCTTTACATTCTGAAGGGAAGACATTATAGACCCTATGTTAATGCCTCTAAAGAAATGCATCATGTTCACCACGAAGCCAATACATAGTTTGGAACCAAACTATACCTCGAGAAAACCAGTCAACCACATAACTGGAAAGGGAAAGGTTCTAATCTTACCCGAACTTCGAACCCCTTTGTTTTCTTCTTCAACAATTGTTTGTTGCAGTGGAGTGTTCAAATGCGTACCTGCGCATATATTTTCAAAAGCCTTTAGAGCCATAGAAATGATCAAGCTATGAGTTAATATTTGATATAAAGCAGGAAAGGTTTCATATATGTTGATGCACGACGAAATCACCAGTAGAGTCTCTCTAACTATGTTGTTTTCGAGAGAGATGATGTTGAGGGCTGTGTATCTCGGCTCCTCCACCATTGGCATTCAAGAGGTGCCAAAATCACTAACACGTCGAGACCAGAGAAAACAAGACAAATGTTGTAGAAAACCCTTCAAAACTCTTTTGGACAGATCAATTCGAATCACGAAAAGCATTAAAACCCCTAAGGTTTTAGTACCTTGATTTATGGATGCCAACAAGGTCGTTATTACAATCACATGGCTACATTTAAATATCCAAACTATTTCTTGATTTTTGTACAAGTTTCGAAACCAAGGTTTAATCCATAGTCGCATTTTTTTATCCAAATCCCAAACTTTTACATAATGATTCCCACCATGGAGAACATACATATGGTATATTTAGGAGGTATCATGTGTTATCCAAGGTTGAGTTTCTTTCCTTTAAAAGGAAAGATGTAGGATATATTCTAGGCATACAACATTGGAATGTTTAGAACGTTCATAAAATAAGGATAGATATGGTACAACATATGTTTAAAGATCAAATTTTAGGCTAAGGTTTAGGATGTTTTTCCAAACCAAGGTAGGCCACTTTTTCTTGTTGATTTGTTGTGTTGGAGCATAGGATTGTGCCTTAACAAAACATAATATTTTTCTCATCCACCTGCAAAAGGGAAAAACAAAGGTTCATGCATTAGTCATAAAAATTAAGTAAGACTGAGACCCGCCCTTTTTTACAGCTCTTGATTAGAACAAACCGAAGGAAACGAAAAAAAAAATTTATGACTTTACTTTCAACAAAGTTCTACAAATAGTATCAATTAGAATGTATTATTAACCAAGGTTGTGAAAAAAAGTATGCTAACAAATGACTCTAATCATAGGCATGGATAGTTTACAGTTACTAATAAAGCAATAATCATTTCGACAGAAGAATTATGAAGTATAATATATCTTAGAATTATCTTATAGTAATTTAAATGTTACACATGGTAAATGAAATTTTTTTATTATTTATTTATGATTTTGAGGGATGTTACATGTACTCTCAGAGCGTGTCTCCAAATACTAGGCCTTATTGGCTCACTCGTCTACAAGTAAGAAAAGCAAATGTATTGATATTATTTACATTTATTTCTGTACACAAATATAAAATTTGTTTTGCAGGAAAATGGAAGGTGTTGAAGCATCTGCTAAAAATGGTTCTCAACACAACAACCCAAACAACATTTATTTAGAACTAAATAATCCGGAGTTACTACAAACAGTTAAGGAGTTAAAAGAGGAACTGCAAACTGTAAAAATAGATAATGAAAGAATTCTGGAAATGAATCAAATGTTACTAGACAATATGCATACCAGAGGAAAATATAAATGAAATATTTATGAGACTGATTCTGAAACAACGTCTTACAAACATAAAGGAAAGAAAGAAAAATATTCTGATAGTGAACCTTCTTCAGAGGTTAATGCAAGGTCACATAGGGGAAAGTATAAATACATAAGTGACAGTAGTGAAAGTGATTGCAAACCTAGGAGAAGGAAGTATAAACACTCTGAAGAAATTTTTTGGGACTTCAAAAAAATAAAGCCTCCCATGTTTAACGGAGAAGTATAGAAAGGTGAAGAAGTAGAGGTTTGGTTGTCATGAATGAAGAAATATTTCCAAATTTAAAACTATTCCGACATAATAAAATCCCGGATGGCTATTTACAATTTAACCGAAAAAGATGATATATGGTGGCAAGATATAAAAAGGGTAAAAAAAGGAAAAGTACTTAACTTGGAGAGTTTTTAAAAAGTATTTTAAAAGAAATTTTTTATCTGAACAGTACAACGAGGAAAGAGCTAAGGAAATCTATGAATTAAAATTGGGTTCAATGTCAATGAAAGAGTTAAGCAACAAATTTCTAATTCTGTTAAAATATATACCTTACATAATTGATGAAAATCCTAAAACACAAAGATTTTTAAGTTTTCTTCCCACTAGCTTCAAAGATAGGATTGAGTTTGATAACCCAAAGACTCTTGAGAAAGATATGAGAAAAGTTGATTTCTGTTATGAACAGAGCAAGAAAAGAGAGAGTTTACCTAACTGGAAGAATAAGAATACACGTCATTTTGACCAAAAGAGAAGAGGGTTTAAGTCAAATAAGAGTTTTGGGAGTAAATCTCAGAATTTCTCCAAGAATAACTATCATAGAACTGATTTTAAAAATAAAGCACCATAGAATACTACAACACCAAAAGGAAGGGATACGCTTAACAAATTTGTAAAAAATACTGAACATAAGGAACCTGTCAAGTGTTGGGAATGTCAAGGACCGCATTATACCAAGTAATGTCCGAACAAGAAGGGGAACTTCAATAATGTACACACTATCTAGCAGGAGGAAACAGTTGGATATGTGGAAAATGAAATGCCCAGAAGAAATGCATCTCTGGAGAACCAATAGACGGACCACCAGACTTCCATGGTGGAAGTGCAAGGTATGATACAAAACCAGTATGTTTCCATCTTGATTGATCCAGGTTCTAGCTTAAGTTATGTATCACATAGCATAGTGGAAAAGTGTAGCTTATCTTTAAAAAAGTTTGAAAATTCTTGGCTGGCCCAGTTAGCTACAAGAATTAAAAGGAAAGTGGTCAATTATGTTGAAAATTGTAATTTTCTTATGAGTCAGTTTGACACTCAGGTCAAGTTAAATGTATTACCATTAGGATCTTACAATGTCCCAATAGGAATGGATTGGATGGAAAAACTCCAAGTGATTTTAAACTGTTTTCATAAAACTTTTACTTGTTTAAATAATACAAGAGAAAGAATTACAGTCACAGGAATACCTAGGAAAATTTCTGTTAGACAAATCTTAGCCTTACAGATGAAAAAGGCTGTAAGAAAAGGCTATAAAGTCTTTGTTGTACACAAATAAATAATGAACAAATTGGTAACGAAGATAAGCCTGGATTTGAGGGTATTCCGATCCTGCAAGATTTCTCGGATGTATTCTCGAAAGAAATTCCAAGATTTCCTCCCAAGAGAGATTTGGATTTTGCAATCGAATTAGTACTAGGAGTGGGACCTAATTCGAAATATCCTTATCAAATGAACATCTTGGATCTGAAGGACTTAAAATTACAATTACAAGAATTAATAGACAAAAACTATGTAAGACCAAGTGTATCCCCTTGGGGAGCAGCGGTCATTTTTGTTAAAAAGAAAAAAGGTACTTTACGTATATGTATAGACTACCTTCAAATTAATAAAATTACAATTAAGAATAGGTATCCTCTGCCCCGCATTGATGATCTATTTGATCAAATACGCTGAGCGACGATAGTTTCAAAGATCGACTTAAGATCTGGGTATCACCAAGTTAGAATTAAAGATGAAGACATCTTTAAAACTATTTTCAGAGCTAGATACAGGCACTATGAGTTTGTGGTTATTCCCTTTGGGATAACTAATGCTCTAGCAACCTTCATGTGCTTAATGGACAACGTCCTGAGTAAATACTTGGACAAATTCATAGTTGTCTTCATAAACGACATATTAATTTATTCTAAAGCAAAAGAAGAACACACTGAAAATCCGCAGATAATACTACAATTGTTAAGAGAACATCAGTTATACGCTAAGTTCAGCAAATGTGAATTTTATAAAGATAAAATACAATATATAGGGCACGTAATATCTGAAGAAGGGATATCGGTAGACCTAGATAAAATAAAAGATATAATTGATTGGCCTATTCCTAAGGATGTAACTGATGTACGATCCTTTATGGGAATAATAGGTTATTACAAAAAAATTATCGAAGGATTTTCGAAAATTGCAAATCCTATAACATTACAAAAAAATGTAAGAAATTTGTTTGGGATCAAAAATGTGAAAACAATTGTAATAAATTAAAAGGATTATTAACCACTGCTCCCATTCTAAAAATAGCATATCCCGACAAAGATTGCGTTGTATGCACTGATGCATGCAACAAAGGTTTGAGTGGAGTACTGAAACAAGAAGGTCATGCAATTGCGTATGAATCAAGGAAGTTAAAAACTTACGAAAATAATTACACAACTTATGACTTGGAACTCGCTTCCATAATCCATGCTTTAAAAATGTGGTGCCATCACCTACTAGGTAAAAGATTTTTGTTGATGTCTGATAACATGAGCCTAAAACGCAAGGCAAGCTAGATAGCTAGCTTTCCTTAGCGAGTATCCATTAGAGGAAATTTCAACGCAAAATGAGCCTTTTAACTCTAATTCAAATTCCATGTCATCATGTGTTAGCCAATGAAATTGCTTTAAATTTGAAATACCGTATAGGTCTTAAACACTTTTTTAATATAAATTTGGGGTTAGGTATCATAAAAACACTGTTTTTTTGTTTGTATTTTCGACATATTTCCATGCTGTTTTAGTCAAATTTCGATCGGGATAGCTCGTTGGATGCAAAATTAAATTCCGCATCCAACGAGTACCCACTTGACATAATTTTGATGGGCCCCGCTACCCCAAAAACAAGAAACACCTGAAAAAATGTGATGATGACATCATCATCACGTTTTTTCAGGTATTTCTTGTTTTTGGGGTAGCGGGGCCCATCAAAATTATGTCAAGTGGGTACTCTTTGGATGCCCACACAGCATACCTTTAATGGACCCCTCTACCCCAAAAACAAGAAATACTTGAAAAAATGTGATGATGATGTCATCATCACGTTTTTTCAGGTATTTCTTGTTTTTGGGGTAGCGGGGTCCATCAAAAGTATGCCGAGTGGGTACCCTTATGATTTCAACCATAAGGGTAGCGGGGTCCATGCAAACATTCTTGCTTTCAGGTATTTCTTGTTTTTGGGGTTTTGTGAACATGAACACTCTATTGAGAGTGGTCTTAGCACTGATAGCCTGAGGATGGTTCACGTCAAGTTAGTGGTCCTCTCGAAGGGTGGTTCCATGAATAAGAACACTCTATTGAGAGTGGTCCTAGAACCAATAGGTCGAGGACGGTTCACTTTGAGTTAGTGGTCCTATTTGAGGACGGTTCTGTGAATAAGAACACTCTATTAAGAGTGGTCCTAGAACTAATAGGATGAGGACGGTTTGCGTTGAGTTAGTGGTCCTCTCTAAGGACGATTCCATGAACAAGAACACTCTATTGAGAGTGGTCTTAGCATTGATAGGCTAAGGATAGTTCGCGTTGATTGGTCATCTATGAGGATGGTTTCATGGAAAATAACACTCTCTTGAGAGTGGTCCTAGCTCTAATAGGCTGAGGATAGTCCGTGATGATTGGTCCTTCATTTACTTGCGGACAATTTCCTGCATTCAATTGAAAATGATGATGTTCCAACATTTAATTATGTTGTGGGTGATTTATCTCAGTTTTTTTATATTGATAGTGCAAGTGATGCTTGAGATGATGGAAGAGATGATGATGCTCGAGATGATGCCAAAGAGATGATTCCAGAGATGATGATGCTCGAGATGATGCCAGAGATGATAATGCTCAAGATGATACCAGAGATGATGATGCTTGAGATGATGCCAGAGATGATGATGCTCGAGATGATACCAGATGATATAGATGTCCATGATGATGATGTTCCATGGATGATGATGACCAAATTGTGAAAACTTCCTATGACATATAGATTCATTGGTCAGTTGTACAGACGTGTTGTTGTATTGTAGAATACCTTCCTTGTTAAGCGGGAGTGTTAAAGAAATGTAACTACATAAGATATTATATTTTGTATTATTATTTTTATTACCCCTTTTCAAAGATGTTGTCCCTCTGATTAGGGATGTCATTGATGTAATTGGTCATGCAAAGTCTTGAGGTAAAACCTATATTGTAATTTGGTTCAGTGGTACCCACAAAAGTATTATTAAAATGTGTTTTTGAGTCTCCCAAGGCTAGTCGACTCCAATTAGGAGGATAGGTTGGCTCACTTGGGTTATTAGACTTATCCACTTATCAGTATAAATATGAGAGCCATATCCCTCATTTGGACAAGAAATAAAGCATCATAACTCAGCAGCTGCACTAGAGAGAGAAATAGTGTTCCATCTGGGAGAGAGGAAGCAGTCCATGATTATTCTTGGGGTATTATAAGTCTTATTCTTTGGATCTTACACTATACTTGGTTGAAATCTATATCGAGGAAGTTTTGTTGGGTTTTCTTCCCCATGAGGGTTTCCCAGGATAAATCTATGTGTTCTTTTGTGTGGATGTGCATGTCTTCCTTTCAATGATCCTTTTGCATATGGTTATGATTTTATGATGCTAAATGTTATTGGATTTTGCAGCATTCATCCTAATGAAGTATGGGTGAAAGGTTTCTTTTTATGGTGCCACATGAAGATTATGGAATTCCTATCTCTCATTTTGATGATGACATAACTAGAGTGTCATATTCTTTACATATGTAGTAGCATCCTTTGTTACATTATAATGATATACATATTCATGGGTGTACTAATGAGACTTCTTTGAGCCACTTGAATTCTTCATGTTTTCTTTGCTCCTTATTTGGTTCAAATTTTGGTGGAGTTTCTTCATTCACTTGTTGGATGAAATAACACATGGCTAATTATTATTTTGATGCATCACACATTCTTTTGGAGCAGAGTTATAGGACATGGGATTCTCACCTATGTCATTGGAGCATATTTGATATAATACTTGATGCTTATGTGTATGGGCCACGTGATGATCTACTTAGTTGGATGTACAAGCACTTTCGTGATCCTTTGATTAGGTACATTATTGATGTACAATTTTATGATGTAGTTACGTACTTTAAAGATATGTATTTTGTACTCTTGATGTTTGGAAGGGTGCAATACAAGCAATAGGATCCGGGTATTACTTGGTTTCAATTTTGGGGGAAACAAGCAGTAGGGGATATTCAGTCACCACTTGAGAAGGTGATTGTAATCAGATTAGAGAAGCAACAAGCATGGTGTTTCCTCATTGAAACTTTGTTTTAATCTTGGAAATTCAAGTTTGGAAACTCAGTACCAACTTCAAAGAATTATACAGAAGAAAAAAAGGGTTGAAATTTCATAAAAGGTTTCCAAATAATGGAGGTAAATATTATTTATGAAAATGTTGTTTTGATGGATTTGATTAATCCTTTTGGTGTTAGTGGTGATGTCACAGGATGTATCAATATTCAAATATCCACATATCTTTACTTTTGGAAACACACATTTGTAGTACATGAGTGCCACTACACAAATTGCGGCTAAGGTTTGAAGCAAAGTTTTGGAAGGAAAAAAGGTTATTCAAAATCCATGTTTGAAATTGCTTGAGGAAAAGAATATTGAGTGGGGAGGACTGTCATGTCCCCAATTAAATAATTTCCAAATAAGCCTACTTGCAAATAATGTTTCACCAACCTACTAGTTCTCTAGGTTGAGATGGAGACATAAATTTTGTAATAAGGGGCTATGGGACCCAAAAGGACTTTAGTTTACTATAATCACATTTAAATGGGTGACATAAATGATAAATTATAAGAAAATAAGGTGGCATGGGTTCATGAAGGGAATTGGAAGCTTGCGGAGCCTTTGGGTGACTAGATTCCCCACACACTTTGCATGATCTTCATCCAAATTTGAACACATGGGTAATGTAATGTTATTAGAGGGTAATATGGTTTCAAATAGAATATAATGAGACAAGGAATTTGAATTAGTAAAGGATATTAACTCCTATGGAAGAGGAAGAGACTAGAATACAATGTGTTGCACTTGGACGGAGATTCCATGCACTCTATGACAACAAATGATGAAAGATTCTATGACAAGTATGACAAATTCATACTTGATTGCAGAAATATGAAAAATATGACATGACAGGGATAAAACTATCCACCAATAGGTCGAATTTTGGAGTTAGAGGCAGCCATTCGAATTGGGGAAAGAATTGGAGCATGAAGAGGAAGACAAGTGTCATAAGAGTTACTAAACCATTAAGATGAGTTGGAGGAATCCTATGGAGGGAAATTCGACCTTGGGAGGAATCATGAAGTTTATAAACATATTTATTTCATGAGGAAGTAGAATAGTTTTGATCATTTGTTAATTGGTCTTTGGAATTTTGGAGAGCTTTTTCTTGTCCATTGCATGGCGAGTGTTCACTCTCCCTGCTTGTGAACCAATTTCGAGGGAGTTGGATTCCTTTCCAAGTTGGTTGATGGAGATTCCATTTAGAAATATCATTGGAGATTAATGAAGTATTTTTAGCTGTAAGTTGAAGGTCCATACATTCAAATTCTCATCTATCTCCCTATTCTCTCATTCCTTCCTCTCCATTCCCCCACACTCTCCTATTGATGGCGGACTTGTTGGAGTGGTGCTCGCACTTTTATGAGGATATTTGATTCCCAAGCTTGGGAATAAGATGTATGGCTCTGTATTCTTATTTCCATATGCTCTGTAAGTTGAAATCTCAAAAATCCATGTATGAAAGGCTTGCATTCCCATGCTCTTGAATGACTAGTTTTCATGTATTTGGCTTCCATTTTGGAAAGAGTTGTATATCATATTTGTATGAGGAATTTTCTATAAGTTTGATTATTATTTGGAACTCATAAATGATGTATAATTCTGTAATTTAATTACCATATTCTCTATAGCTCTAAATTCAAGAAACTCCAGTGTGAAAGGCTCGCATTCACATGCTCTTGAATAACTAATTTTCATGGATTTGGCTTCAACCTTGAAGTAGTTTTATATAAAATTTGTATGAGAAATGTTATCTGAGTTTGATGATGTTGTGACAAACATATATGATGTTTTAATTTGTAATATCATGTTCCTATGCTTTTTGGCTCATAATCCAAGAAATCCATATGTGAAACTCTTGCAATTACATGTTATTAAATCACTAGTTTTCATGTATTTGACTTTCATACTGAATGAGTTGTATACCAGATTTGTATGAAGATATGTTTCTAGTGTTTAATACTATTGGGGAAGCATTTTTTATGATGTACATGGTCTCTATATGTCACATCATGGTCTAAACCTTTAACTTTACCTTTCATATGTCAAAATTGAGCTAGTTATGCAATTTCCCTTAAAGTGGTCATGTGAATGTTGCACTTTATAATTAGTTTGCAGAGATAATAACCATGATTAATGATATAAAAGGATTCCTTATATTCATCCCCATACTCTGTTCTGAAATTTGGGATGTTCGTACTTGAGTTGAGAAGCCAATTTGACCTTCACCCTTGGGGAGAATTTGACCTCATTTTCCTAGTAAATTTTCCCCTTTTATTATTAGCACCAAATCAAGTTGAAGAAGCCTAAAGTAAGATCCTAAGTTCTCATGGGTCATAATGGAATGTTCTAAGACTCACCTTATCGCTTCCTTTCAAATTAGGGACTATTTGATGAAAGTTGGAACCCTCTAGAGTCATGACTAGTTAAGCTTGAATTTGCTCAAATTGTACTTTTCTCCAAAACTCCAAAAAAGGACATTGCATTCCCCCTTTTTATTCTTATGATTATGATTAATGCATGGCTTGTATTTTGTATATCTAATGTTAATATCACATGCGAAAGAGAAATACTTGAGTTCCTAAACTTGTATATTCACAAAATTACCCAATTACACCAAAATCATTGTTGTGTAATGCATGGAATGGAAAATGTTTTTTAGAAGGGTATTTTATTTTCTTTTATAAGAGTCGACTATAATCTAAATGGCCATCCATTTAAAATCTCTATTTCTATTATAAGTATAAGATAGTGAAACTATCCATACAAGCTCAATACACTTTTAAATCCAAAGAACCTCCATCCAATAACTTTATCATAAATTACATTCGAGTAAAAGAAATAGATAAATGGTTTCCCATTGATAGGAGGCTCCAATCCAATGAGTCATGGATTCTCAATACTCTTCTCATAATAAACATATGTCAAGCAATTATGTTCATCTTCTCATAATAAACATATGTCAAGCATTTATGTTCAGATGGATGGCTGGGTTTGTCAATTTGTATTTTGGAAATGGTAAAAAGCATCAAGAACATCAACTTCATACTTTTATTTATTTTAATATTTTGTTTAGCTTCTTATGTCTTCATAATTAAGATTTTATGGAATCACATATTTATTGATAAAAAATAGCATGTGCGCTTTAAATTATATATCTATAACTATTAATTTTTATTCAATTTCTTTTTTTACAACATGATGCAATAATAGCATGGGCACTTTAAATTATATATCTGTAACTTATTTTTATTCAATTTCTTTTTTACAACATGTTTTTGCATCTTTGGTAAAAATTACTAGTTATTCGCTATGCGTATTTTATGTATATAGCAAGATATAAGAAACAAAATCCGAAATAGATGTGGAGGATGTGGATGGTATGTATGTAGAGTAAGAGTGCCTAACACACGCAATGTATAGCAAGGAGTATGTAGGGACATGGATGTGGAGAAGGTAGGGAGGATGTGTAATATGGATAGTAAGCATGTAGTATGTGAGATGTGGATGGTAAATATGTTGAGAATAAATATTAAAATAGAGTTAGAATGAAGCGAGGATAAGAGATCATGTGGAAATTTTATAAGTTAATTTTTAAAAAGTTTTTTTTTTTTTTTTTTTTTTTTGTTTCTTAGTGTATTTGTGATTTCTGATTTGTGAGACTAGCTTAAGAATTAACAAAACCACAATCTATAGGTATCTAAGTGGTCAAAAATTACCTCGGGTTTATACCTAATCTAGGTTACACCAACTTTTAGTGTGTCTATATTTTTAGGTGTTTCTTCCTACAGTTTCAAACTCTAGACCACCTAAAACAAAATCCTTAGAAACCAATTACATTAGTGGGAATAACTTTTATTTTTTAATTTTATAAAGAAATTATTTAAAAATAAATAAAATAAGATTTATATATTTATTCCTTTATTTTTTTTTGTTTTTGTTTTTTGTTTTTATTTTTTAAATAAAATAAAATAAGATTTATATTTTTTTCTTTAAAGGATTTTGAAAATCTAAGAAATAATTTTAATTAACCTAAAAGTTCAATTGGCTTCAACATAAGACCATGATTATGAGGAAATAGGGATATTTTTAATTAACTTAAAGGTTTAATTCGCTTCAACATAAATTAAAATTATGATGAAATAAAAATTATAATTTAATTGACGAGTAACAAAATAATTACATTGGCTGATGTTTTCAAGTCCAAAGCCAAAGTAGTTGATGTGGAAGGTTCAATTTTTTGGGTCCTTCGAGATTAGGCTTCTAGAGTAGACAAAGTGAAGACCCCTAAAAGCTATTACCATGGATGTAATAAGCCTTATATCTTCTAAAACTATGAACCACATTTAAAAAAAACAAAATAAACACATTAATATAAATTTAACATCATATTATATATTTTTAAGATTTTCATTAATTTTTAATATATAGATACATACTTCCAAAATTGTAAACACACACACACACACACACACACACACATATATATATATTAAATAACAAATTAATATAATACATCAGCCCAAATGAGCGATGTATGGACAAGAATGCAAACATTCTTGCTTTCAGGGACTACTCATACACATGTCTATACAATAAAATATTGGACAATGATGTCAACCATAAGGGTAAAATTTGTAAAAACAACTGGAGGGAAAATTTTTTAAAAACTACTTTTTCTTATCATATTTTTGGCATATATCCTTATGGATTCAACGAAATTTTGAGCTTGGGGACTCGTTGGATGCGAAGTTTAATTATGGATCCAACCCATACCCACATTCTATACTTATGAGGTACCAATGGTACCCAAAAATGGAAATCTCAATAAAAACATTTTTAATATTTAAAAACATATGGGTTGGATGCAGACTTAAATTTTGCATCCAACGAGTCCCCAAACTTGAAATTTGGGTGAACCGATAAGGATATATGTCAAAAATAAAATAAGAAGAAGTAGTTTTTATTTTTCCCCTCCAAAATTTAGATATTTTATTTTATTATTTAACTCTTATTTTATTATTTCCCTTATGAGGCCCATTTTAGACCCTCAAAACTCCGCTAATGGATGATGCGAACAAGATTTTTCTTAACACAACAATCATGACTAACATGCCAACGAAGCACACACAAAAACTTTTAATGGTTAATTTTTGGAAAATGTGGAACTATGGTTGGAGGTTTGGAGGTGTCCTCGTGCCACTCCTGGCCATAACCAATGATAGTAAAAACAATGAAAAAAATGAGTATTGCATCATTCATGAACAATAGAATGCTCTATTTCTAGAAAACCTACAGTTGACAAGAATTAAAAAATTTGCACAATTTGGTAGCAAAATTGTTAACGTGTTGAGTATAATGGTTGCTATCGATATGAATTTACAAAATTGTAGAATTTGGTAGCAAAATGGTTTATATGTCAAGTATAATCATCATAAAGTTTAATGAATACATGATTATGAACGTAATGAACATAAGGTATATAATACGGCTAAACTTATTTAACCATTTGACTTCTTGCTTCTCCCAAGGAAAGTGCGGGAGAGTCATTGGATGAGAGCATCTGACGACCCTCTTGCACTTTCCTCGGGAAAAGCGAGGACTTTGATGGTTAAATAAATTTCGCCATACAATACAATGTAAACCTAATTATTTAGATTATTATCCTCCACCTAAATATCAACTAAAATATGATACATGTGTTTGTTAACAAGTTTGTCACATAGTATCTATTGAAAACTACCATTTAAAAACAAGGTGAAATATTAAAAAAAACATCCACAGTTCAAAACTTTGCTTATCATAATTGGGATTTTTAATGCACACGTAGATACTACGTCGTCATTCGCGACCCGTCTACCTCATGTCCTATTCTTCACCCTCACCTCCAATGCATGATCTATTTCCTATGCCAAGTCTTGGTCTATGTTCATGGAATATTGGCCTAAATTGTTTCCTGATGTAGAGCATTCCTCGCCCTTGTCAGCTTCACAAGATATGTTCGATGTGTCAAGTGTTGGATATCAAATAAATAATTAAATTTGAATGGTGTGAATCAAAGGCGAGAGCGATATTCTTCAACAAGAGCAGACATGTTTTCCTATCAAAGAAGTTTCGATCTTTATCAAAATTTTGTCCCAAGATGGGAAAAATGCCTTGGCAATCAAGTATTTTGATCACTAGCATGTTCAGAAAAGATAGAGACAACATGAGAATGACATTTGGGAGTTGAGATTGCTTCATAAATATTCATACATGATGTAATTGACAAATATCATCTAAATTGTGACCAATTTAACCTCAATTATACATTCAAAATATTTGTTTGAGTGACTACTCAGTACATAAGTAAGCTTTGCAATGAAAGCATGGTCAACACTTTAGAATAATTTATCTGTCATCCCTTCTGTTTTTCTACATGAAACCTATCCTCCACCTTACAAAACAGTGGCATCTGATCTTATCTAATGTGCATATGATCTTGAAAGCATAAGAGAAATTCAAGAAAGTTCTTGCTAATTTCCCATACCTTTTAAGTTATATTAGAATCATGGAGTCTTTGTTCCAGCTGAAATATACACTAGATCTTGTCAAAATTGGATTACTTAGCCTACATTAGATACGATTAAAATCAAATTCTTAACCATATTCTTGAAAACAAAGAGTCCAAATAAGATTAAGGTTGTCAAAAAATTTTGAGACATGAACAAAAGAAATCCCTACTATGTGCAAGCTTTTTCCATGTTCCTCCTGTGAAATAAATCCTTTAGCAATGTATTTTAGGGATGGTGGAAAAAGAACCATGAACATAAGAATACGCTAGGAGAAAAGCAGCAATGCTTTGTGTGTATCTTAGAAAAAAACTCAGAAAAATCAAAATTTAAAAACAAGTTAAATAGAAAACATTATAAACTTTGTCCATTTCCAAAAACATTGCATTGTACCAAGGCAAATAATACTTCCTCTGCCAAAACTAAATGTCTCGTGTGGGGAACATAACAAAAATGAATGATTACAATTGTTTACATTTGTACTAAAATCATATGCCTAGTCAGACTTGCATAGAAACTCAAAAAAAACAACCTTGAAATTTGTGAACGGATTTAATAATTACAAGTTTAGCATTTATATAGTCATTTGTATAATTTCCTATAAAAAAAGGGGTATAGAGTTATACCCTTAAAAATAGTTAAAAAACAAATATCTTATAAGTAATAAATAGTTTAATTTGAATTGAATTTGTGAACCGATTTAATAATTACAAGTTTAGCGTTTATATAATCATTTGTATAATTTCTTATAAAAACAAAAAAATTATACACTTAAAAATAGTTAAAATACAAATATGTTATAAGTAATAAATAGTTTAAATTTAATTGAATTTAATACAAAAATTGCAAACCTATGTTAATCATTTGAATTCAAAAAAATGGGCTCTCGTACCAAAAGAAGAGTAATAGCAATTTGGACATATCATTGTAGGGGCATTAACTTGTGATACCATTTGCAACCAAGATCGAACATAGTATTTTTCCAATATGAAAACCACAACAGAATGATTTATTCCTTCTTTCAGATAGTTACAGACATAAATTCACTCATAGCTTTCTGGTGCAATCTTATAGCTTTCGCCAAGTTGCAGAGCATACTTGCTTTACAGACAAGCCTTACTTACAGACGCAAACACGAGAGTCTCTGATGCGTTCTTATAGCTCGGAGGCCAAGACGCAGAGCATATCACTCTTTACAGACTCTATATAAACTGAGTTTCTGATGCTTTCTTGTAGCGCGAAGTCAAGAAGCAGAGCATAATCCTCTACAGACTCAAACTTAAGACTAGCAGAGCAGACTACTTGCTCAATGCCGACCTATTACTTGCAGAGCGGACTACTTGCTCAATGCAAACTCAAGACTCGAATACCTCGTGCTTTCAAATGAGCCCGAGGGGTCTTATTTATACAAACTCAAGCCGGTTACCTGGTGATTCCAAACCGACGGTTGTATGTCAACCAGTTAACCGGTTGCTACTGACTTACAGCTATAAGTCAATAATTCAACTATTCGGGGTGACGTGTGGGGACAGCCACAGTCATTATCTCATCCCTTCCTCGGTCTTTCGACATATGGGGACCCGGAATCGGAATCATGACAGACTCCACTAATAAAGCAATCAACTAGTGGGAGACATATTCCCGACAAAATACAAAGTGGAGCAACTAGCCCACGACAGTTCTAACTACGAATATACACTGTGGAGCTTTAATCCGGCCCACGACGGAAACAATACAGGACATAGTTGGCCTGCTCAGCCTTCAAACCGGCCCACCACTGCTTTCAATCGTAGGGGTCACGGCCTTGCAGATATTCCCAGATTTCGTCATCAGATAAATAAGGATCCTGAGCATCCGCTAAAGATGGAGACCTTTCTGGGGAATGAGGTGGATAAAGATTCGAACTAAAGCATCTTTCAACATCTGAGCCTTGGAAGATCGGATTTGGCTCACATATGAATTCACCACAGAATCTGGATTCAACTCTGTAGTTGAGCGGGATTTCCCTGGTGGTAACTTTAGATTCTATCTGATCACCTTCTAGACTGCGCCGTATAAACTTCTGCCTTGTGATCAAGGTATGGTCCAGCGGTTTGTACAGTCCACCTTCAAAATGGAGCTTGAATTTGAAGCATTGGTTCTCTTTGTCAGCTATCTCCATATCTAGTTTTAAGTGCTCAATGAAATTGGCACGTCGGTTTTCCCAATCTACCCGAGGACAGAATTTATCAAGCAGGATGTCTGTCCATCCAGACCAGGTAGTGTTGTATCTCAGGTTTGCAGGGTCTGCAGAAATGATAATGTATCCTTCTTCCCTGCAGCATTGGAGGACGAGGTTATAGGATGTCCATGTCAAATGTCCATCTCCAATGTCGATATACCAGACAGCTTCCATGTCATCGCGATCCATCCAGATCTCTTTGCAATTTCTTAATTTTTCCTGAGCATCAGTAAAACTGTAAAATGCTTCCTTCTCCCAACGTTCCATAATCTCGATCTTCAGAGGAGAAGACTGGATGTGCTTGATCAGCGTCAGTTGCAGAAATCTTTTTGCTTCGTCGGTAGAAATGGCTACTGAGTAAATAGGTGATAATCCTTTGAGGTTTAAGAAAGGTCTTTGGAAGGGTAGCAGTCGAGGGTAGGCGAAGTAAATCCCTATTAGTTAGACCCGTGTGAGTAAAAACCTCATAGTAATGGATCCATCTATGGATACTGTACCTCACTTAAGCTTGGATTGTGAGCAAGACAAAGATGGAGTAGTTTCTCTTGCAGAGAGACGCTCTTCTTTCACTCATGACTGTTCCACATCTGATTCTTCTGTTATACATATAACAGACAGAAATCCCTCTTCCAATTGGGAACTTCCTTCAATTGTTCCTTCTGAAGTTTATATGATGAAATGCCACAAGAAAATCTCTGCTGGCTCTGATGAAGCTGACCTACAAGAGGTCAAAGATTGGATTGGCAAATTCAAATCCTTTCGCCCTGCCCTTGAGCCTAAATATCTGCAAATTCTTGCTATGCATGAGCATTCTGAGTCATCCATAGTCAATAATCCACCTAGAGCAGATTTTGATACCCCGACGCGTGATGCTTCACGAGCTCCCAAGTTGAGTTCTACGTTTGGTATCAACTCCATAAACAATCTAATCTCTTCTATGCCAGAACAGCCTGTTCTGAATATTCAGTGTCAGACAAGAGATGAGATTAAAGATGCTCTCACCTTGATGTATCATTGGTCCCTGTATAAAAGGTCGCAAGATCCCTCTTTAACGGGACAACAAATTGGTGAACTGATTATTGCTAGTTTAAATGGACTAGCATATGACTGGTGGCATGGTCTTCCTCAAGAAGCACGCAATGAAATGTTGAATGCCGCAGATGCAGATCAACAAATCCTTCAGGCTCTAGGATCTCAATTCCATGGAGCAGATGATCATGATGACAGTGATCATTTGGTGTCCCTTTATATGTCAGCTCGCTTATGTGATCTATCTCAAGACGAATCCTATTTCTGCTATATGCAGAAGCTACTCATACAAGCCAGGAAAGCAAATGATCCAGCATATCTCAAGCACTACCTGCGTAGCTTTCCAGGTCATGTTCCAGACGCTGTAGAAAAATATATGAAAGATAAAAACATTAATATCAGAAGTCTTTCATTAGCTCAATTGCATGGCCATATCTTAGAGACATGGCAAGAGCACTGTCTGGCAAAAAGAGTAGATAAAGATTTCCGAAGGCACCAATCAATGTTTTCCCTTTCATTCTGTAAAACGGTTGCCAAGATTCCAGAATGGGGATGTGGTGCAGATGGTCGTGGACATTTACAGGATACCTGTAAATGTAAGCATAAAAAGAAGAAAGGGTTTTATTCAAGCCAACCGCGGTATCATTACCCGGATAAACCCTTGAAGTTCAGAAAGAAGTCCAGATTTCCGAAACAATGGTCAAAGCCGCGAAAGTTTATCAAGCACAGGCTGAAGAAATCTGATAAAGCCGCTTGTTTCATTTGTGGCAAGCCAGGACATTGGGCAAATAAATGCCCAAAGAAGAAGCAGAAGCCGAAGCTTGCAGCCTTCTGCAAACGTATCGATCCACAGTGGTGGATGCTCCCAGAGGATGATGAAGATCCTACTGGTGATATTTTATTCTTGCCTTCTGATGATGATTCCTCCGATACTGAGTCCGAAGCAGCCTTAGGAAAATTTGGCCCTTCCTCTTCCTCCTCTGATTCTGCCTCTGAGTCAGATGAAGTTCCAAATTTAGGGGGGTTCGAGCCACCTGAGTTTGAATTTTCATTAAATATGTTCACACTCAGTAAGACCCAAGAGATTGAAAAAAGGCTTGCAGCAGTAGATTTACAACTATCAACAACTCAGCCATTCCAATATCAGCTCCGAGCAGCATTAAAAGAAGAAAAGAAAGAATTGCTTAAGCAGCTCGATAGAGATAAAGGCAAGCAAGTTATGATTTCCTCTCCTCCTGCAGTTACATACAATCCCAACGAGTTATATAAAGATTATCCTGATGGGCATGAAGACCGTCAGAGATACAGGAAGGATAGAGAAGCTGCAATCAGATTGCAGATCCAAGAAAAGAGAAGACTAATCAGAGAACTTTGCTCTGAAGTTGAAGATTTGAAGAATGAGATCAAAGTGATAGAAATTGAAAAAGATCAATCCTCTGATGAGGAATTAAGCAAACACTTTTGATAGTGTAATGACAGATGCAAGAGAAGCTCTCAGGAAAAAGAGATCGGTTCCTATCATCCAGAGTGATTCTCCTCCTCCTGAAGATGTGCAGCTAGCAATGCTGTCGGGTCCGAAAGTCTTCCTTACTGTCCAGTTCAATCCGAGTGAGTATAAGTCTTATACTTTAGATTGTATGATTGATTTTGGTTGCCAAGTTAGCTTGGCAAAGACTTTGGCATTACCAACGTATTACTGGCAAGAGACAACACAATATTGTACTTATGACACGGAACGTAATTGATTATGAAAATAATTATAGTGGCAAAATGTAAAGCCATAAATGTAATTGATTATGAAAATAGGGATGGTGGCAAAATGTGAAGCCATTGAATATGTTTGGTTTAATATTTTGGTAGAATTTAATTTATTTTCAAATTGTAATTTTAAAAATTATGATAAATTTTTAAAATTCTAATTATTAATAACTTTTAAAAATTTTATTATTGAATTTTTATAATTTTGAAATTTATAGGATGAAGGAATATCTTTACTTGAAAATGAAAAATGTAATTTTTTTTTAATAATTTAAAATTTTACTTTCATGTTTTTATGTTTTAGATGGCCTCACTTTGTTTTCATTATGAAGTTAAATAAAAGTCGAAGTAAAGGTTTCTACATATTATTATTTTTTTATTTTTCACTTTATAAATGGTTGGTAAGATATACATATATATAGTTTTGATAATTAAAATGTTAAAAAAATTGTATAATATTAATTACTTAGAAGAGGTGCATTCTGATCAATAGAGATGTATAACTATTTTTCTGTTTATATTAGAATTGACACGTGTATAACACGTGTATATTAGAATTGAGATGTATAACACGTGTCTTTTAAAAAAATTATAAAAGAATAACATGTAGGGTCAAATTAAAATTAAAACATTTACAACCTATATAAAAAAAACACAAATTAGATAAATTGAAGATATTTAAGTCCTTTAATGCTTATCCTAGAGTTAACCCCTGTCCTTTAAATATATATATATATATTATGAAATAATACCATATCCGTTGGAATTAGAGTTAAAACGTTTGCAAAGGCATATAAATATAAAAAAAACACACACACACAAATTAAATAAATTAAAAACTTATCAATATTTACACTTTAAAAACAAATTTAATTTCAAAAGATTTAATTTCTTTTTAGACTTTTTAAATCTCTTTTAAAATAAATCTATATTAATTAATAATCAACTATTAAAAAAAATATATTATATTACTTAATAATCAATTATTAAGAAAAAGAAAAGTAATTTACACACTAATATGGTTGTTAACCCACCGTCCATGATAACTCGAGGTTCCTTCTTGCGGCATGATCAAACTTGTACTTTAAATAAAAGTCAATATAAGCCATATAGACTTGTCGTGCCTTGCAAACCTGCAATTGCTTGAGGGGACTACTAGGGATGTTCCTTGTCACGATGGAGAAGTTTCGGTGCAATGAGACAGTGATGGACTTGTATCAAATAATTAATATAGGTCGGCAAGCAATATAAAGAAATGTGTCTAGATCATGCTTTCCTTGAGTCTTCTTATCTTTGCTCATAGAGCAAACATTCGAAATTTTGTTCATTATATGAATATATTAAAGGTCTTTTTTCTTACATAGTATAAATAATGAAAGGTGAAAAAGATGGGTGATAAAGGACCATAAATATCAATTTTACTTAATTTAATAAAAAAAATTAAGTGAAGAATCATTCCTCGCGGCCTCACAAATGGAACATTATATAAAGTTGAATATATTTTATTATCTTAAGTTAAATTTTATAATAAAGCTGGATTATTAATAATAATCTTTTTTTGGGGTGTGTTGGTGAAAAATCATTCCTTGCGAGGTGACGGAAAGAAAAATTATATAAAATTGCACAAAGAGAAAATTATATAAAATTGAATATATTTTATTATCTCATGTTAAACTTTATAATAAAGGTGAATTATTATCAATTTTTATTATTGAAGTATTCTATTTAATGAAAATCGCCCTTGACTAAGTGAAGGCTTCATCACAAAAGCTTCAACTAACTAAGCTAACCCACATGCTATCATTAAAATAAAATAAATTAAGATTAAAATGATTAAATATTTAAAAATATAAATTGGTTAAAGATTACTATTTTTCATTCTAAACATATAAAAAATAAACATTAATAAATCCATAAATTGTTTTACTAAATAGTTAAAAATTTCAAAAATGATATATGAATTATAACATAAAGTAGTAAAATAATATATTATTTATAAAATGTTTTTAAAAAACATAAAGTAGTAAAAAACATTCGATTTTAAAAAATCCCTTTTCAAAAAAGACATTCGATTCGCGTTTTAATTTCCATTTACCCACTCCATCGGGCGCCGAAAGCGATTTCAAATGTGTTAGCCACACAAATGGGACTGGAATTTGATATCAATAATCATTATAAAAGTGCTCACCATTATTATAGAGAAAAATATAGAGAGTTTGATCGAATAAATTACTTTGTGACTAAAAATTTGGCCGTCAAATCAAATTCCATCTCTCGGCACTCTGCATTGAGAGGACGGATGATATTCAACTTTGCGATACGGTCATCCGAAGTTTCTCGTAGACCCGCAGCGCACACCGTTACAGCTCATTGATCTCTGCCGCATATATATATATATATATGTGGGTCCAAAATCAAAATGGCCATTCATGTGCCACACTTTTCAGGCTAAGTGCGTAGTCAAATCCGATCCGATTACGACTTTAAGACAAAATGTACAGATTTAATTCATGTGAAAGGGATGGCGAGCCTTATTTACGGAGTGAGCTACCGACGCGACGATTTTGCCGCCGCTCTGATCACCGGACCGGCCAATCTCTCCGTTGCCGGCACCCCATGGTTCTCCAAAACTCCGATCGACATCGTGCGCGGTCCATTGTCGCCGTTAACCCCGCCGTCCATCGCCTGTCTCCCTTTCTCCACGTCCGTCCTCTTTCCCAATTCTCACTCCCTTTTCCTCGGTTCTGTTCTGTAGGGTGCTCTGACAGTACGAACAAACCATGGACATGTCCCATGCATCATGTCATCCCGCCATCCATCTTACGTGTACTCTTCCAATTTCCGGCCATCATCTCCGCCGAATAGGAAATGCGCCATGCCGAATTTCAAATTTCAAATAAGGTAGTCGATCGCGCGCCTTCCATTGCCCCCAAAATCTGTTTCAAAAAGTAGTCACGTCCGTTCAGTTGAAATTGATGCATGCCCAAAACACCAGGAGGATGTTAAAGATGAAAGGTTTCAAAATCGCCATTGCAGGTCCTGCTCTTCTTCTCACTTCTCGGATCGATCCTTATCAGCTTGAACGTTGCGTTGCATCTTGCAGTTTGTTTGTCATAGGCATGTGCAATATTGTCAATGTGTTTCTAGGCGTTTCGTGGATCTTGTGTTTTCAAGCATTTTGTGGATCTAGATCCAAGAGCAGAAAACAAACTATTTCTGGGATTTCCAGCTTATAATAGCACGATCAACCTAGTTCCCAGGACCTTCTTTCTTCACACCCTTTTCACTTCGATTTTTATATATTTTCATAGTCATAACATAAAAATGTTGTAGTTTTAAATTTTTGCAAAGTTGCTGTCATATTTTATTTAATTTTGGGGTAAAACATGTTTTTAAATATTTTAGTGTTCGGA
>LPNX010571260.1:10874-95181 GCA_001517045.1 Pseudotsuga menziesii
ATATCTCCGATTATGAGTTGTTTGTTATCCATTCATGAGTTACAAGTTATCCATGCATCATCTACCACTTATCCATTCATTAGCTAAAAATTATTCTTTTTATATTTTGTTGATATTTTATTTTAATCAATATTAATTCAATGATCATGACAGATATTAACTTTTAATGAAATCAATTTTGATCTATAAAACTTTAAAGTGATAGAGTTATTTGATTTTCTTGAAAACATTATTTCTATCAAAAAAGTTGTGATGGATTAAAACGTTAGGAAGGTAAGTATTGTACAACAAATATTGTGTTCAGCTAGGCTTTAATGTGTGACTACCTCAAACATTCTATGAGAAGGTGATTTTCATCTTCAACATTATTTATGTCACAAAGATGAGTTTCTTCCTGTCCATCAGAAAAGAGTTTCTTCCTATCCCAAAAGCATAGATCTAGTGATCTACGGATTTATAATTGTTTCAAAGTCCATAATAAGTTATGCAATATTAATTCTTATGATAAATATTGATTTAGAGATATTTATATAAAGTCACTTCCTCCACATTGTTGTTGTCAACGACAAAGTTATCATAACTGATATGTTGGAATTTGGTTATCATAACCTTTGTTTTGTCATTGTTAACAATCATATCCATACTATATAGAAAAATCCTCGAGTATTTTTAGTTGGTTGGCGATATCATAGAGGCTCCTCATAATAAGCACCGTATATCATCAACATTAGGAATTAGAGATGTGAGATCATAATTTGTCTCTTCCAAACAACTCTAGATAGCTTGTAAATGTAAATACCAAAAAGGGTAGGAGATAGGGGAGAATATTGCTTGATTAATATATTACAATTAGTTTTATTTTGACCAACCCTTGGAGTTCCTAAACTTGGTAGTAACCTTTCTCATACAATATTATTGCAACAACTTTCAACTCAAAAGGGACTTTTAGCTCTTCTAATCTATTCCAAAGGTTAGTTCTAGACACTATGTCAATTGCATTTCTGAAGTCAACAAAGAAACATGGAAGATTAGTTTTATTATTGCCAGACCCCTCAATAATGGTACTAGCCATATGTTAATCTTTTTTTTTACAGAAATAATAAAATATGTGTATATTAAAAGGGGTTGTGCACAACCATCGAGTACATAGAAAGTAAAAGACTAGGAAAAGAAAGCTAAGAAAGAAGGTGAGCATAAGCTACTGTCCAATTTGATATCCATCTTCAGCCGACATGAAGGTTCCTGCTATTCACTGTTACTAAAGAAGAGTATATGCAAACAAAGAAGAGTATATGCAAACAAACTGCTGGTTAAAAAATTATACAAAAAAACATAGACTGAGCAATAGGGATTATTTTGGTTTTCTTAGAAACAGCACATGTTGGGTGACTGAAATGTCTTCCATTGGCTTAGCTGCTTCACCGAGGTAGTCTTGACAATGGTTGCATTGATTCATCTGGGAAAGCTTATGCACTTCTTACTTGATAATATCTATCGTTCCCATTAGCTCTTTAAGATATATGTCATGGTCGTATATGTAGGATTCGTGACAAGCTATCTGATTGGACAAGAACCTAATGTTAGAAACCAAGTTCTTTACATCAGAAGCCATGTTATTGTTTTCCTTGACGTCGACTGCTACGAAGTCTGAAAGCCTGCGGATGTGTTTCTTGAGCTCGTCTTGGCATACCTTAAGAGTAGAGTAACTAGATCCTGAACCTTTATGTACCATTGAAAGGGATGTGAGCCGAGAATAAAGAACCGAGGTTGAACCCTGGAGAGCAGAAATCCTAGTCGACGATGAAGTTGCAAAGGGGTGGGACTCATTGAAGGATGCAGTGCTTTTAGCAGCAAAACCTTCAGCAGTATGTGAGATGCTGTTAGCAGCAAAACCTTTAGCAATGGGTAGGATGCTATTAGCATCAAATATTTCAACAATTGACGTGAAGCATTCAACTACAGAGCCTGCAAAAGAAAACTTAGAGCCTTCGTCGACCGGACCCGAGAGCGAATGCGAAGAAGCGTACAAGGGAAGCAAACCAGCCATGGTGCATGTGTGAGAGGAGATGGCTCGCATAGAGATGGAAGACAAGTAGTTACGGCAAATAAGTGGAGGAAGCCACACGTCAATTGAGAAGCCACTAAGCCGGACAAGGAAAGGCGTGTGGATCGAGGCGACGCGAGCCATAGAGGGGTGATAGGGTGAGTGCATGGTGAGGGGGGGAGTAGCTTAGGGAATGAAATTGTGAATAACCCCTTGGTCATTATAAACCATGGAGCCTTGAGGTAAGGAGTCCCCTTTGTTGGCTAAGAAATCGGTGTGCATTACTCGATCTAAGTATGTGATGATAGGTGATGTGAGGGGGGATATTTAGGTGGGATATCCTATCGTAGAATTTTTTGCAATTGATGTATCTTGTGAGGTAGCTCAAGCGCATATTTAGGATGACTTGACGAGAGTCCCCAAAGATTAGAATATTCCAGATGGATCTTCGGTCTATCATTTCTAGGGCATGAAGGAGCGCCAAACATTCTGCCTCGTTATTTTTCTTGGTTCCAAGCCCCAAGCAAGAGTTTTCACAATTTTTCCTCTAGGGTCAAAAATGACCCCTCCCGCACCTGCCTCCATGAGGTTGCCTCTTGAGGCACCATCAAAGAATAGAGAGTGGGATTGCTTCTCTTATCTCCATTGGGAAAAGTCATCGAGATTTTTCCTTATTTCTGAGGATTGGAAGGCTTGGGAGGGTTTGGAATGGGGGGATTTCTAAGGGAGAAAGAGTCTGCACCATTTTGATTCCTTGACTGAGAGGTCCTTTGAGGAAGGATAACCAATACCTTTTGAATCCATCCTTTCAGATATCATATTGATTACCTTTGAAATGATTTGATTGGGGATTTCTTTCTTCCCTTCGAAGATGATTATGTTCCTAGTCAACCAGATCTACCAATAAATATTTTTGGGAATGGTGTTCCAAATTCTCTGTAGGATGATATTTTTTCAGAGCACTCCAGGGAAGAGCAGAGTCCATGTGACAAGAAGCTGTCGAGGATGATCTGGGGGAGAGAACCATGGGAAAATACCATTCAAGATATTTCTCTAGAATTTGATCGAAAAGTTGCAATGAAGAAAAAGATGAGAGGTAGTTTCTGAATGTGAGTTGCATAGAGTGCATCTAGAGGGCCCTTCAATTCCTCTCTTGGTGAGGTTTTCCACTATAAGGAGTTTGTTATGCATAAAAATCCAAAAGAAGAATTTGTCTTTGGGAATACATTCATAGTTCTAGACCTTTTTTCCAAAATCTTGCTAGAGGTTGAATGGTGTTAGTGTCTAAAATCTGATAGCCTTATTTGGTTGTGTAGAAGCCCTTGCGACCCCAACCAATGGTGTCCTTAGAACGTCTTTAAATGAGATATTTTTTGTGCAACAGAGAGAGGAATTGACCGAGAGGCAGATTAAGGTGCTTAGGGGGTTTGAGAGTTTTCCACCTATGCCAAGTCCTAGAACGGACTAAGTTAGAGATGTCATAGAGTGTAAAGAGGCCATTATCATTGGTCCTTTTGGAGAATTCTTCAAGAAAGGGTATGGAGGATAACGAGGGGTTCCAAAGAATTATTTCCATCCATATCTTAATCCTGTTGCAATCTCTAGGGATCAACTAGAGATCGTCTTTGATGAAATTGACAGATTTGTTACGAAGATTCCAGATTGAGGTTCCTTTTCCTTCCCAATTGCTATCTGTTAGGCTATAGGGCAGACCTGGGTTTTATACCATTAACTTCGCCCCAACAAAATACCCACAGTGTTGGACCTTTCGGCAACAACCTGCGAACAGGTTGCAGTCTCACCCGAAACAGCTATGGGGTGCCGCAGAATCAGGTTTCTGCAAGCAGAAGATGGATATTACTGTACCTTTAGCTTCTAACAAATGATAATCATAAAATGCATATCTTTTATAGTTACTTATTTAGCTTCGCGGTTAGATAAACAAACAATGCCTTGCTTAACCCTTTACTGGGAATTCCAGCAAAGTTAGTACTTAGCAGTGATCTTACTTATCAGTTATATATTTATCAATGCATAAAAGAACATAACAACAACACAACAAAAACCACAACACACGATACAACTTGGTTCACCCCCAGTTTAGGGGTTACGTCCACAGAACTGTGTTTTATTCAACTCTTTACAAAAACCACAGTTCTGATCTGCACACTCAGTTGCAGTTCCCTTCAAGTCCTCAAAGCCGCGCAAACAGCTGCAGGACTCTGCACACACAGTTGCAGATCTTCTTAATCACCCAAAAACCCTCTGCATACATAGCTGCAGAGGTCGTCCACGCACACAGCTAGGACTTAACCTTTCTTACAAACAAGCCTTAGCTTCACATCAATTCATCTTACATCAAAAGCCTAAATTGAATTCTTTACAAGAGTGCTTATTTATAGTGCACTTATTACAAAACCATGGGCTTAAACCATGGGCACCCCGAACCCTAAACCCTGGACTTAAACTATGGGTTGATTACAAAAAGAGGGCTTTGACTTACCCCCGACACCCCTAAGACTATTTTGAGTCATAACTCCGCTTACAATCTCCTACAAAAACCACGGAGTTACCAAATTTAAGGACCGTTAAGGTGCGTGCCCCAACAGGACCTTAAGACTCACTAGTGTCCCGTCCCGGGACACTCTGCTTCTCTTCTGGTAGACGGACTTTGTTGGTGAAGATAGTAAACTACTTGTTGAGTCCACGCATGATGTTGTCGGCTTCTTGCTCTTTTTCCACCAACTCCTGCAATACTGCGGCTGATGCTTCGCTGGCCTTTTCCTGCGCAAATGCATCATATTCCTTCAGGACTTTGAGCTGGTTGTCCATAGCAGTACTCAATTCCAAGGCCTCGTTGACAAGGGGCTGCATAGAATCTTCCAGCAGTGTTGCTTTTGTTCTGTACGACTCAATCTCCTGCTGGAGTTCCTTGCTCTGTTTTACCTTGAGCATTTTCTGCATAGGAGGGAGGGTCTTAATTTCCACTTTTACTGCGTCCAACTCTGCTTGTCGCTTCTTGATGGCTTCCTGCAGCTTTTGTACTTTGGGGTTTTCCTTCAATGTTGTCCAAGCGTCAACGCTTTCCTCCAGCAGCTTTGCTGCGCTGCCCACGATATCTGGGATTTTTGCTGCTGAGGCCTGAATGTCTGCGCGGCGCTGCTCTCTAAACTCTGGTGGGCTGTCTAGGATAATGCGAAGTTGAAGCTCTGCAATCTGAGCCTCATGCTGTGCTTTAAGCTTCTCTATTTCACTGTGAGACTGCTGTGTGTAGTCTTTTAGTTTGGCGATTCTTTGCTCTGGTTCTTCCTCATTCTGGATGTCGAAGTCAGGAAGACTTCGACATGCTTCCTCCAATACTCGCGCCAATGTGACCTACTTACGTTCTGCGTCGCTCTTTCTCTGCTCCGCTTCCTCCAACTGTGCTGCGAGGCTATCATTCTGCTTCCTGGTATTTTCCAACTGTATTTGTGAGTATTGGTCTCATGCTTGGATTTCCTTCGCAATAGTTGACTAACAGAGATGTAATTCCATCATGGAAATCTTAGTGTAATCTATTCCAACTATCATGCTCATCTCCGCGCGAGATGCTGCGTCGGTTATGATGAGGGCAACACTTGACACTTGTCCTCGGTGTTCTCTAACCGGCCATTGTCTTGTGTCTGGCTGCGTAGGTACTGGGGAACTACTTTCCACAGCGCCAGTCGCTGATTTTTCTGCTAACTCCTTCAGCTCCGAGATTCGCTTTGCTACGCCGGTGATGGCATCAAGATGCGTGACTACAAACTCTGACCATTTCTTGGTAAGAACTTCTGTGGATTTCGATAGATCCTGATTAAGCTCGTCACTTGTCAAGATGGGGTCTTCGTCGATATTCTTGTTCTTCAACGCTTTCGTTTTCTTTCGGGACTGAGTTTTGGTCACTTCTTCGGCCTCTGGTGACTTGCGCTTGTCTGGGCGGTTAGGGTCTGAGGCAGTTTTAACTGAGTCTTCTTCTTCTTCTTCATTTCCACCATCTCCACCCTGGTCGCTTTCAGTTTGTTGCGACTCAGTTTGTTCGTCACTGTCCTCCGGTGGGTCTTGCTGCTGCGTCTGACTAGGGCCTGCGCCCATATTTGTAACTGGGGGAATTGGAATGGTGGGTTTTGTTCCTGCATCCTTCAACCATTTAGCCGGTCACTGCTGAACTACCGCAAGGATGTCTTCTTTGGTTACTACATATGGTAACTTAAACCATTGATTATTTTGATCTGCGCGGGCCTGGATGAAAATATGATGCATGTCAGCGCTGAAGTTGGCCGCTCCCTCATACTGAGAGAATAGCTCATTATTGAGCCACGGTGTTTTTACAATCTCATATGTGATACTCATCATATAAAAGGCGAACACATATTTTGTCATCTGTTGGGATACTTTATCCTGTGACACCCACAGAGATGCGTACCTTGCTGTGCCAGGCATGTTCGGAGGCACAGCAACAAACTACGCCTCGGTAGGTTCTTTCCATCCTACTAGGGTGATAAGGACTATCAACCAGGAGTAGTGAAAGCGTCTACCTTTCTCCTGCGCGTCGCGGACATCTTCAAGGAATTCCTTCGCAATGTACACTACCCAGTTGTAATTGTAGACCTAGGCACAATTCACATCAATACTGATAACCGGGGCAGGCACTTCATTTGGTCTGCACTTCCGCATTAGCTTGCATGCTAAAAGCTCAGCTACGGATCGAATGTTCTGGTGCTCAATGGTCGAGGTTTGATACCCTCGCTTCCCTTTCATTAGGCCGAAGCAGTCCTTCATGGTTTATGCCAGCTTCATATCATCATGATTTGAAGGAAATTCGGTCCCCGGATTAGGCCCTTCCTTTGGTAAGCCTGTGATCCGATGAATCAATTCTCCAGTAATAGGGATTTGCTGGTCTCCTAGCCATAGGTTCCCATCATGCACTAATGCTAAGAGCTGCTTGACCGCTATGGTTAACTGTGTGCTTTGACCAAAGTGGGGAACGTCGAGCATCTTCAACAAACCAGCTTGATCTAAGCCAGCAGCCCACTGTTTCACTTCGAGTAATGTCGCTCCAGTCTCCGAATACTTGACGAAGTGCAAGTATGTCCCTGGTGCGAACTGAGGGAACTTGCCATGATCATTCATATCGTGGTCTGCATACTTAAGCCGATCTATTTTCCCTATTATTGTTCCAACCAACTGCACACCCAGTGGCAGCGAAGTGGTGCATAATGTGAACTTGGCGTTCCGCCGAGGGGGATGAACTCCTGGTCGAACAGGCTGAAGATACGGTGGATGCTGTGGTGCAATGTTCTCATCCCCGTCTAGTGGAACCTCTGCTGAGCCGAACGGATTCATCTCAGGATCCTCCGGTGTTTTCCCTGATTGCTAGTGTCTGTCTTCGTTCCACTTAGAACGAACTTCAAGTTTAAATTTTTTCTCATAGAGCGTGTTTGCATTGGTTGGGTTGATGCTCGGGGAGTCTCTTCATGGGGTGCAGACACAGGTGGGTGGCTGAAAAGGTGCGGAAAACCCTCCTGCTCAAATTCTCTCACTAACTTCTGAAGCTCGCTATTAGCTGACATGGATGCAATTGTAAAACTCAAGAAATTGTAGAATACGAACGTCGTGGGTGTGGGTTTCTTCTTATAGAATCCATCCACGAAATCTGTCATAACTATACATTGATGATACCAAATCTGACAGAGATCTTGTCCAAATGGCGGTAGATTTTCCAAGATCGCATTAATATAGGCAGTAAATACAGGTAGCATACCGGCACCGCCAATTTTGATTTCTTCCAACAGTCGTATTTTACGCTTCGACACATCTTTCCTTCTTCAGCACAAGCAGTGACTCTGGCTACGCCAAAATAAGGACATTTGACATTTCCTGATACCAGCTTCAACCGGGCTTCGAGCTTCAACCCATAACAGAATGTTGTCCACCACCACAATGATTCCTTTCATTTTTGAGAGCCCTATCAGAGATAGGGCCTGATATTCATGGAGAAGTTGGGTCACTTTGCTTACCATTTCGTCATCCCAATAATCTTCAATGGTAGCATACTTAGGGTTTTCTTCTGACTCAATGTTTATGGTCCGTGTCTTCAGGGGTTAAGTCACTTCAGGTGCTTCAACTGCTGGTCCATGTACTTCGTAGTGTCCTTCTGACTCAGGAATGTTAATGTTGCGCGGATCGTCATCCTCGTCAATTGTGAGGTTATAACATTCTACTGCATTGGCTTCTTGTTCCTTCCAATCAGGTTGGTATTCTGCTATTTCTTGATCATAAAATACTTTAGTATGGATCAACCTAACAGCTGCGTCCAGAGTAGGAGAAACCTCATTAATAGAAAATGCCAGCACAAAACTATCAACAAGACTATCCCAACTTACAGTACCATGGCGAAGCTCGACCTCCGCATACCAGTTCTTTGCTATAGGTTCCAGGGTGTGCACAAACCTATGTACCCATTCTTCCCGAGGTACATGCTTCCATGCTTCGTAGCATTGCTCCAAATGTCCCTGAGGACTGGTCGTACCATTAAACCTGCTTTGCACCTCCTGAGGGTGGTCCCTGAATCTTAGACAAAGGGACTTCTGGCATGCTTCCCAACTATGAATGTACTTTTTGTGACCATTCCACCATCTGGCTGCTGTGGCTCTGAATGCTGAATCCAGAGTCTCCATTTTCTGTGAGTCTGGTACCTGCTCTGAGAACTGCATAATAAATTCTTCTGGGTATGTCGAACCATCAAAAACAAGTACGGTTCTTGTCTGTGAACTAATCCATCTGAGGGACTTGGTAATTCTTGCACATCGATGTCCATGTAGCTCATATAGTCTATTCTGTCAATTCTCTAGGCTGTCATCTGAATCTGTCATGCAGGAGCTATCACACTGCCAATCCATGATACCTTCGACAGTAGGATCAACATAATCTTCTTCCTTTGCTGTGATATTGTAGATATGGTCCAAAACATCCTGGTCTTCATCTCTTACTGGCTTTGTGTATCTCTCTCCTTGAGAAGGATCCAATGGGACTATGACTCTCAGTCCTTTCCCTTCGAAAGTCATCTGTCTCTTCTTTAGGTTGATTATTGCATCATTATCTATTGCCCATTCAATGCCTAGTAGTGCTGGGTAGGGGTTACTGTCATCAATTATTTCAATTACCTCAAAGTTTGCTAAGGTACTGACTCCATCAATATCTACTGATATAGTAGGGAGTCTTCCTAGGGGCACAATCTTCTGCTGATTGGCTAATCTCAACTGTATAGGGGACCATTCCAGAGTAGGTTTCCCATTTGTTCCCATGTCTGCTTAGTTAAAACATTTACTTCTGATCTTAGGTCCAGGATGACATTAGTCATGTCATATTCTCCTATTTGAGCATTTAATCTCATTTCCCTACCAGTTCTTCTGACTCTATGAACAGTTTTTTCCTTACCAGAACTTCACTGAGGTTCGCAAGAAGCAATAACTTTCTGCAACTCATTTAAAGCATTCTGATTTCTTAAGAGCTTCATACAACTCTGTAAAAAGGAGGACAGTGTACTTACTTTATCTATCGAAGCTTCTTGCGGCTACGACTACTGCTGAGGTTGTTGCGCAGGTACTACTAAGGTGTTGGGGTCAGCAAAGTCTCTCTTGGCTTCCATAAATGTCTCTTTTTCTCTTTCGACATCAAATGCTAGGATTTTTTCTGGGGCCTTTCGAACCCAAGCCTCGACAGGCTATTTCTCCTTGTTCTACACTTCCATCGTAACTCCACTCCTTGTAACAACATTAATGGCTGGGACAGGTCATTTCTCCACAGCAATCAGCTAAATATTCTGAGTAGGGGCACTATTTCTTTCTTGAATCTTCTCTATCAGCTGCGGGCATTGCTCAATCACATGGTCGACAGCTCTGCAATATCGACATGTTGTAGTTGGGTTTTGACAGTTTCTAGCTAGATGTCCTGCCTGGTTACAGTTATAGCACACAACCTGGCCTCGACCTCTTCCAGCCATACCACCACGACCACGACCTCCAAAAGCTCCGCGACCTGATGTACTACTGTGGTAACCATATCCATCATTGCCTTAGCCATCATTTTGTACCCGATAAGCATCGTAAGTTTGTTCTCTCATGAGGTCAAAGCTGCGACACTCATCTTCGTTGTGTCCCACTGATTTACAAAACTTACAATAAGGGTTGTTAGGGACTTGCACATACCTCTGCAGAAGATAGCAGTCTTCAGGTTGATGCTGGCCAGTTGTCCTACAGATCTCACAATATAGAACACTAGGGTTGAATGGGTTTGGTACACCAGAATTCAGGAAATTTCTTACCGCAGGACACTGTTCCTTGTCGTGACCCTCTGTCCGACATCGTGTACACCGAACCTCTTCGCGACTAGCTTTCCCTTTTTTCATATCGCGAAGCTCCAGAGCCATCGCTTCCAACTGAACTTGTATTTGAGCGATACCAGAATTATCTTCAACAGGGGCTGTTTCAAGCTTCATAGCGATTTCCAAAGCCTCCTGCTGATCCGCAACCTTCTGTTGCATGAGTGGAGTCCTGATGTGCAGTAACAGAGCTGCAATGAACCATTCCTTATGCTGCACTGGTCCAATAGTGAAACTGACTTGATCTAGGAGAACTTTGAACCTATAATCAAAGTCCCACACTGTTTCTCCTCGCCTCTACTGGATTTCCTTTAGCTCAGTGATACACTGCGACTTTGATTTAGGCTTCTTAAATTCCTTTATCATTGCTACTTTGATATCAGCCAAGACATGGTTTTGAGTGCTGGAAAACTTTATGAACCAGGTCAGAGCACGGTCTCTAAAATAAGTAACCAGCTGCGCTCTTTTTGTATCTTGATCCGTAATGTTCTTAGCAGTCCACACTGCTTCGCACAAGAACCAGAACTGTTCAGTATCCTCTGATCCAGTTCCTTTGAAAACAGGGAGCTTAATGTCGTCATTCATATGGGCCATCGCGGATCTAGGGGGGGAGGGAGGGGGACTAGTAGTAGGCGGGGGGGGGGAACTTGTTGGGGTAGACTAACCTGCGACAGGAATACTCGGGCTAGGGTTACTTTCAGACGGCGATGGGGTCTCAGGGATAATAGGTCTTCGCTGCGGGGTTACCGGAGGGTTTCCAACAGAAGGGTTTTCTTCGGGCTCTGAGGCTGCTGGACTTACGGGGTTAGGCTCGGTATTCAGACCTAGGGTATAGGACTCAAAATTTCTCTTGTACCTTTTTCCACTTCGCAGCAAACCACTTTGCTCGTCGAAGGTACTTTCACTTGCAAACATAGGTTAGTAATACTAAATCTAACAGTCTGATTCAATGAGCAATATACCTTTTTCAGCCAATAGCATTTTAATTCTCAAACTAAATGAATTCAAGTACTTACCCCTTGGTCCTTTGAAGAACTACCATTTGGCTTCGCTGAAGGACGTACTTGTGTCAATGGTGAACTCCGTCACAAATGATTCAAGGGTTCGCGTTGTCCAGAAATCAACAGCGCGGGATATCTCGTTGTTCACCCTTTTCAATATATTAATTCTTGCGGGGGTCCAATCAGGAAACTGACCTTCTTGGAAGTTCGTCCTTCTCTCTGTTAACCTGGATAACCACTGGTGCAACTCTATGTGGATACTACCAAAGAAAATTTCATAAACATCATAAAAACATACCTTTGTAAAAATTCATTTGCACTACGACGCAGATCTTTGTTCTCTTGTATAGCAAAGTTCAGATAAGTCTCTTCAATCCAATCACCGATTTCTTGCACTGAGGGTCTCCAAAACATAGCCCTCTAGGTACGACGTAAGCCCCTCTTGAGCAGATACTGAGTTCAACCGGCAACGAAACCAATTTGTTGGGCTATAGGGCAGACCTAGGTTTTATACCATTAACTTCGCACCAACAAAAGACCCATAGTGTTGGCCCTTTCGGCAACAACCTGCGAACAGGTTGCAGTCTCACCCGAAACAGCTATGGGGTGCTGCAGAATCAGGTTTCTGCAAGCAGAAGAGGGATATTACTATACCTTTAGCTTCTAACAAATGATAATCATAAAATGTAGAGCTTTGATAGTTACTTATTTATCTTTCCGGTTAGATAAACAAACAGTGCCTTGCTTAACCCTTTACTGGGAATTCCAGTGAAGTTAGTATTTAGCAGTGATCTTACTTATCAGTTATATATTTATCAATGCATAAAATAACATAACAACAACACAACAAAAACCACAACACACGATATAATGTGGTTCACCCCCAATTTAGGGGTTACGTCCACAGAATTGTGTTTTATTCAACTCTTTACAAAAACCACAGTTCTGATCTGCGCACTCAGCTGAAGATCCCTTCAAGTCCTCAAAGTCGCGCACACAGCTGGAGGCCTCTGCGCACACAGCTACAGATCTTCTCAATCACCCAAAAACCCTCTGCGCACACAGCTGCAGAGGTCGTCCACGCACACAGCTGGGACTTAACCTTTCTTACAAACAAGCCTTAGCTTCGCATTAATTCATCTTACATCAAAAGCCTAAACTGACTTCTTTACAAAAGTGCTTATTTATAGTGCACTTATTACAAAACCATGGGCTTAAACCATGGGCACCCCAAACCCTAAACCCTGGACTTAAACCATGGGTTGATTACAAAAAGAGGGCTTTGACTTACCCCCGACACCCCTAAGACTATTTTGAGTCATAACTCCGCTTACAAACTCCTACAAAAACCGTGGAGTTACCAAAGTTAAGGACTGTTAAGGTGCACGCCCCAACACTATCTAGAATCTTAGATCTTGGCTTCTTCATATGTTTCTTCTAAATGACCTATTTCCACCGGTACTTGCCCCTCGTTGCAATCCTCCATAGAATTTTGGCCCCTAGGGCTTTGTTCATTTTCTCTAGATCACTCATTCTTAGTCCCCCTTTGATTTTGGAAGATTTAACCGTGTTCCAATTCACCAGGTTATACTTTTTGTTTTGGACTTTCCCTCCCTTCCAAAGGAATTTCCTGATTTCCAAGATGATATTGTTCATGACCGCCTTTGGATCCAAGATCATTGAATTGGAGAATATTGGGTAGGAGGAAAGAACTGAGTAAATAAAAGTGGATTTCCTCGCTAAATTTATCCATCTAGACCCACATAAGTGTATTTTTTTCTTTATTTTTTGGATAATAGGTCCCCGCATCGAGGAGGGAGTGGAGTTTTTAGATATGGGAATACCCATATATTTGAAGTGGGTCAAGTCATAGTTAACTTTTATCCTAAGGATATGGGATATATCTTTGAGCGTTTTGGCATTGCAGTTCCAATCGTATAACCAACATTTGCAAGGTCTTCCTTGCTTCTTGAGGTGCGGAGGAAAAGGTTTAGGGAGAGTTTGAAATTGTTGGCGATCTGAAGGGAGGGACTTCTTAGGAGAATGGTATCAACGACAAAGAGAGCATGGTTGATGGGTTGAGTTCCCCTTGAGTAAGATAGGCTGGGAATAGTTCCTTCTAGTATGAACCTATGAAGTCTTCTGCTGAGGGATTCAACTACAAGTATGTATAGGAAGGGTGGTAAGGGGAAACCTTTCCTAATATTATGATTGGATCTGAAGAAGTTAGAAGGTATTCCATTGATTAGGGGGGGAATCCAAGGGGAGCTGATGCGGGATTAGATATTCTTAATGAAGAAGTGGGAGAAACCATATTTTTCCATGCTAAAAAAGATGAATTCATGCCTTAAACGATCGGAAGAGTTAGCGAGATCAAGTTTTATAGCCATACCTGCTTCATGCCTTTTTAGACTGGACTAGATGGCCTCTTAAATAAGGAGGATATTCTCGTTTATGTACTAACTTGCCATGAAGCCGCCTTATTTGGGGGAGATGAGGTTAGGGATGATAGATTTAATCCTAAGGGAAAGAATTTTGGAGAAGATTTTGTAGGAGGAATTGCAGAGGGAGATGGGGCGGAAACATTTGATGTAGGTGGGATTGGGTTTTTTGGGTATGAGAAAGAGGAATGTAGAATTGGTGGCCCTACCAATTTTCCCTTTGGATTGGATCCAGGAAATAAGTCGTATCAAGTCTTTCTTAATTATATTCCAGCATTTCCTGTAGAAACAGATCAAGAAACTGTCTGGACCAAGGGATTTGTTAGGATGAAGGGACTAGATGGACTTCTTGATTTCATCATTAGAGATGGGGGCATCCAGGGAATTTGAGTCTTTTTTACCAATAAGAGTAGAGATATATGATATGATATTCATTATTTCATCATGGTTAATCTCCTCTTCTGCATTATAAAGATGCTCGAAAAAATTTATTACCTCAAGCTTGATCTATGCATGGTCTGTGAGTTTGGTCTCGTATTCCTTTGTGAGTTCCTTTAGGGTGTTCATCCTTTGACTCTCCTTGCATGGGTTATGGAAGAAATTAGTATTTTGGGCCCCTCCTTTTAGCTAGAGGTTCCGGGAGTGTAGTCTCCATCCTTCTTCTTCCTATCTAGTTGTGATCTGGATTCTTATGCCAAGCTCTCTTTCTTGTTCTAGAAAATCTTTGGTGACTTCCTCCTTTTTCTTATAGGATGCCTAGATTATTGATGAGCTCTAACTTCCTTTCCTTTGGATCTTGGTAGTGTTGAGTTATCCAGAGTTTAAGGGAAATCTTCTTGCTTGAGTTTTTTCTCCCATATATAGCTAGGTGATCCTATTATGATAGAACACCCTCCCTTTCCCTGTCGCTTTCTCCATGGCTTCTTCCTGCTCCTAATGATTTTGTTTGGTTTTCTTCCATTTTTGACTTGTGGTTCTTGGTCCTCGTATATACTCTTCGACGTTTCTTTATTTTACGCTTTTTCCTTTGATCTAGTGACTAAGCTTCCGGAGTTCAATGAGGTTTCAGTTCTTGCTTATGGATGGACTTGAGAGGATATAGGTTGGCCTCTGTGGTATTCCTGATTAATTTGTGGTGGATATTCTTTTGGGCTTGAATATTCATTAGGGTTTTGCATTTTTTATGGAACACCCATTTCCTTGGCTTTGTTGTCTTCGCTTGTTAGAACTTGGAATTTTTTTTGGGTGATATTATTTACAGTGGTGGGGTGTTCTTGTGGAGGTATGATCTTGGCACCTTTCCTAATTCTATTGACTTCATTCCATCCTTATGCGAGGGTCTCCTCTATGCTGGGATTTGTTGGTTGTTTTGGGTGAAATTTGGCAATGTGCCCATATTTATGGCATATTTTTCACTTGAAGGGGATTTGCATGTAGTCCACGGTTGTAACACCTCGGTTTTGACCCCGTTTTCATTTAAAGTATATGATGTAAATATTGTATTTAATCGTGGTGTGGAGCTCAAGGAAAAAGACCCACCATCGATTCAGCATGTTGTATTTCGGCAAGTAAATTACATGCTGATGGTGTTTTGTGCTAAGCTAGGCACATTATAATTTTACATCATGTAACTATGCAATTAATAAAATATACCACAGTCATCTATGCCAATGCGAACGTTGAAGAGAAGGGGCATGATCTCACAAGGATAAGGGGGGAGAAACGATTTAAACCTTTGGGCCAATGGAGAAAAGCCAAATGTCAAGGGGAAAACTCATAAAGTTGTCAACTACCTTTTTTGTCTTTCATGCCCAGTCATTTAGGTAGTGGTTGAGAATTTAATTCATGGGGATGGGAAGAGTATGGGAGTCAAATTCGAATTTGGGGAGCCACCCATTTTGGAAAAGTGTGTATTTGACTTGTTGGTCAAGTAAATGCTGGGAAAATCATGCCCAAGCTATTACTCACCCACACACTTTAATTTTTCATCATTCCCATGGAGGTTGGGCATTCTCACAAAGGTGAATCTTGCTGAGCTCCTTTCCTCACAATTTATGTAGTTAAATCTCGTTTCCAGGTCTAGGAAACCCAACTTTGTTGTGTTCAATGGATGGGAGAAGAGATCCACGATTTTGGGGGTTTAAGGGGACATTTCCCCCTTTGGTCACGTGGCTGAGTTTGTTGGGCATTTTTCCTCCACGATTTTGTGGTTTTCCTCATTTTTCCATGCCCAGAATTCGTCCATTTGGGTTGCTCAGTGGTTACGGAGCCAAGGCTTCCCAATTTGGAAGTTTGGGGAGGTAATTTTTGCCCCCATTTTGCTGTTGAAATGCCCATGGGTGATTTGTGAAACCGTGTTTTCCTTCAGAGGGTTGTTTTCCCTTTCACCGAATTGTTTTTGGTTGAAAAAAATTTCCTTTCATGCCTTGCATGTGCATTTTGTGGTTATGTGCATCCCTGTGTTGGCTTGGCTAAGTAAGTCTAAGAAACCCATATGTTAATTAGTTTTCTTGGTTGAGTAAGTCCAGGGAACTTAGCTGTTAGATGGGTGACTGAGTTGGATGTGATTGGTTGGCTTGGATGACTAAGTCCAAGGAACCTCCACATTATTGGTTTGTTTCCCCTATGTAGTCTGTGAAACCCAACTGTGCATTGGCTTGGCTGTGGGTGTGTGGTTTTGTTGCATGTAAGCTTGGTATTCCCTTGTTCCTTGTGGAATCATGCCTGGCTCGGGGGTGGTAGCGTTGCTGAGATATTGATGAGCACCACATGAGCACGCTGGCCTATGGTTGGGTGGAATGACGCAGTGACATAGCTGGTTGCGGGAGGCATCAAGCTTCAATTCAAGATAAGTATTCTTGTGCTTTATAACTCCTACAACTGTAATTGTTTTACGGATGACAATTTGAACAATGTTCAAATGTGTTGAATGTACATGATTGCTTCCACTGTTTAGTTATTGATGATTAGGCATTTGCATTTGTGTATGCTTCATTATTTAATGCATTTTTAAATTAACATGATCATGGGGCTAGATTTCTCGGTTCCACAGTGTTGGTCACATCCTCTCCGCGGTTAAAGGGGAGGGGATGTGACAACAGTCTGCAAGCTGTTCCATCCATCCATTGAGAGATTGATGGCATATGGGAGGCTATTCTCCAGATCCACTTCGACATAAATCTTGGCACAAGAAAACATTGGAGCCTTGGGTTTGTATTTGTCGATATATTTCCCCAAGGTATTTTCAATGGAGTGAAAGTTCCCATCATTCTGATAATGCAAAGGGAGGTGGGGGAGATTTAACCAGATAGGAACAATAGTAGCAATGTCTTTCACTGGATCAAAGGAGAGATCCCATTTGCGAAGGTACATACCTCTAGGCCCCATGAAATAAGGCCCCTTCCTGAATATGAGATCTCAATCTTCCTTCTTCTCAAAAAAACAAAAATAGTCGTTTTCACAGAAGATTTGCTGAACTTCTCCTTGTATGAGTGGCCACCATGTTTTTCTCAGTCGGATTTCAATGGACCTAGGAGAGTGCTAGAGGTCTGTGAAGAGCCCTATGAGACCTTTCTTTTAAAGGGTAACTATTTTATGCTTGGAGGCCAGGGAGGAGAGCTTGACATCTAGGATCTCAGAGCGCTTGGCGAAATGAGAGCTAGGGGCAGAGACCTCGAGGAAGAGGGAGGGGATTGGGACGCCACAATGTGTCGAAAACGAGCTTCAAAACTGCCCAGTCCATCAGGTTATGGATTGGAGGGATCCATGGAGGGCTACCGATAGGCGAAAGGTGGCGAGACCTGGTGTAGGAGAAAACCCTAGAATGACTAGGTGAGTGGATCTCAGAAAAAAGAATTGCATTAGATGATAACCTAGATGAAGAGGTCTTAGCCATATGTTAATCTGATTTTACATAATAATACCATATAATTTGTCTAAACGAGGATTAATCATAATTTTTTTATAATTAAATGGTTTTATCTCCATCTTTAGTAGGAACAATGAGGTTTATGCGTAGTATTTAGCGAAACTGTAATGGACTAGTAAAGAAAGAGCTTGTGGATGTGAGGATTGATGATTAGCCAATCAATTTTTAAGCTTTTGTGCTTGGTACCCTTCCATGTTATTAGCCTTCCCTTTTTGAAGTCACTTAACCCCAAACTCTATGTATTCTAAAGAAAAAACTTCTTTTGTAGAAAAGAGTTACTTAAAGAAATCATATTTTCATTACAAAAGTTATTACTAAAAGAATGACAATTTTATTAAAATTATTATAAATATTTTCAATAGCATACTTAGTTAATCACATGTTTATTTCATTATTTAAATTTTCAAAAATATATTTTTATCTAGTTTTCATACAAAAATAATAATCTTGGTTATGGTACTTATGTACCTATATAGATACTTAAACACATCTATTAAATATTTTACTATGTTTAGTGAGTATAAAAAAAAACCACTGAAAACATCAATTATATTTTTATATTCAAATAAATTATTTCATTTTTATTATTATCTCTAACTATATACTAATAAAATTAATGTTTTTTTATATAATTTTTTGAGTTATTTTATTTATTTTATTATGTGGATGGTCATTTATTATGTTTATAGGCATTTAGATATTATCTCAGATTATGGGCTTGATTGAGCTCATCAACAAGATTAGCCTAAGTGTAACAAATGTACACCAACAAGATTAACCCAAGTACAAGTGTACACAAGAGATTCAATTCATTATGCTTAAATGCATCTTTATTAAGATTTAAATAAGCTTCACTTAAAGGATGGTTAAAAAAATTGGTAACAATTTCTTTTTGTTTTTTTTTTATATTAGTTTTTGTTTATTAAATAGTATTTGTTTTGTGCTTATATTAATTCTAACAATCTTGTATGAATAATGTATAAAAATATTGTTAAAGAGCTAGTTATCTTCACAAAACTAAGTAGTCAATTGTGTTTATCAATTCATTTACCAAGCACTTTACTTATAATTACATGGTAGATAAATAAATAAATAAATAAAATAATAAATAGATAAATAGATAAATAAATAGATTTTATGTTTAAATAATTAATAAATAGATAAGATAATAAATATGTGGCATTAGTGGAATAAGAGTAAAAAACTTATGAAGCCCAATGAACTTGTCCACTGAACAAATAAAGAGTTAAAACACTTATAACTTGGGTATAGGATTTAGAAATGAAAACCTCTTATATAACGTCAGGCAAATATCTTATTTCTTGTTTTTTTTATTAAATGTGGAAATGAAAAACCTTATTGCCATATAATGAAGTGTATGGCAATATAAACCTTATTTTATAAGCTTAAAATAGATTTAGGTTAGCCAACCTTTTCTCTTGAAGTAGGGATAGAAACGTGAAGTTGAAATCGTTTCCCGTTCTAAATTATAGATTTAGATTTATAATGTTTCATTTTATTACTAAATTGCTAATTAGGTTTTTATTTTAATGCTTTTTAACTTGAATAATTTATTTTATTATCATTATTATTAAAATTTTAGTCTCTTCCAATTTTTGAAACAGAACCTATTTCAATTTTTTAAACAGAACCTACTTCACTTTCTGATTACTCTAGATGCAGTCACAGTCAAGTATGACATATTGAAAATGAAAGTTAAAAGCTCTCATTCATATATTTTTCTTGACACTGTTCCTATGTATCCTTAATTGAATGCTTTCATTAAATTATCTTAGCTTTCTATGAAAAGATAATTACTATACTTGTATTTGTAATTTCCTCAGTAAGCGAAGCGAAAAATCCAGAGAAGTTCATCACTTGTCTTCCGGGCAACATACCACCATTGAAACCAACAGATCTGTTATCCTTCTATCGTGCTCAGGATCCATCCGACACTCTTGTCAAAATCCTTCTCTATGAATCACAGAAGCAAAGTAAAGGGGACTACGTAATAATCAACACGTTTGAGGAGCTTGAAGCGAGGAACACAGTAACAGCACTGTCTTTGAATGGTAGTCCTGCTCTGGCAATAGGACCGCTTTTTCTTCCCAATTTTTTAGATGGGAGGCCTTCGGGCTGCAGTCTATGGGAGGAGGAGGAGGAGAGCTGCCTTACATGGCTGGATATGCAACAACCATCATCTGTTATTTACGTTTCATTTGGAAGCATCGCTGTGAAATCAGAGCAACAACTAGAGCAGCTAGCGTTGGGGCTAGAGGGCAGCGGACAACCTTTCTTGTGGGTTCTCAGGTTGGATATTGCTGAAGGACAGGCTGCAGTTTTACCTGACGGCTTTGAAGCCCGAACAAAGGAACGGGCATTGTTTGTGAAGTGGGCGCCACAGTCAAAAGTCCTTGCCCATGCGTCAGTGGGACTGTTCCTCACACACGGAGGATGGAACTCTACCTTGGAGAGCATGAGCATGGGAGTTCCAGTAGTGGGATTCCCATATTTTGGCGATCAGTTTCTCAACTGCAGATTTGCCAAGGAGGTATGGAAGATCGGCTTGGATTTTGAAGATGTGGATCTGGATGACCGCAAGGTGGTGATGAAAGAAGAGGTTGAGGATATTGTGAGAAGAATGGTGAGAACCGCGGAAGGAAAGAAGTTGAGAGACAACGTTCTCAGACTCAAGGACTCCGCAACGAAGGCGGTCCTCCCTGGAGGTTCTTCTTTTCGGAATTTAAACACTTTCATTAAAGACATGACGATGATGAGCCAAGGATTCCAATCCAAAAATGAAGCCATGTGACTTGGAGTTCAGAAGATGTCGTGAAAAAGCTTCGAGAATGGAGAATAAGCGATTGATCATTATCACAATTCTTTCTAGATCGTTGGATACATCGAGTCAAGGAAGTGGCTTCCAAACGTTTCACTCATTACTCAAAGTGGGATTACCATGTGAAAAAGTATTTTTCTAATTTATATCTTTTAACTTATTATTTATCCTCATCCTTACTACCATTCATGGCTTGGATGACTTCATATGATTTAGAAGTATTTTTCTTATTTAGATCTTTTAACTTATTATTTATCGTCATCCTCACTACCATTCATGGCATGGATGATTTCATCTGATTTAGATGAGTGGCGTGGTAGATTCCGTGATCTTGAAGTATCTGTACTGCAATGGTTCCAGCTTCTTATATTTTTTCTTCATTTAAAGTAATTGCAACAACATTCATGGCGTCAGTTTAAAAAACAATCACTAATATTACCCTATCCTTTTCTTGGGCCATCCTTAACAATCTATCCTTTTCATTAAGCAGATCTAATCATCCATTATATCCCCTTGGATTCCCCCTTATCACTGGAAGACCTTCTGACTTCTCCAAAGCCAAACATGGGACTAGGAAAGGACGCCCCTTAGCCCCTTCCTATGACAAATGTTGGTTATACGGCTGGAAATGCAATGCCAAAACCCTTAAAAATATATCCCATATCCTTTGGATAAAATATAACTACGACTGGACCCACATCAAATATCTAGGTATTCCCATATCTAAAAATTCCACTTCCTCCTTGATGTGGGACCTATTATCCAAAAAATCAAGAACAAAATACACTTCTAGGGGTCTAGATGGCTAAATTTAGTCAAGAAATCCACTTTGATTCACTCGGTTCTTTCCTCCTACCCAATCTTCTCCAGTTCAATGATTCTTCTCCAGTTCAATGATCTTTGCTTCAAAGACGGTCATGAATAGTATCATCTTGGAAATCAGGAAATTCCTTTGGCGGGGAGGGAAGGTCAAAACAAAAAGTATCACCTCGTGAATTGGAACACGATTAAAGCTTCCAAAATCGAAGGGGGACTAGGAATGAGAGATCCAGAGCAAATGAACAAATCCCTAGGGACCAAACTTCTATGGAGGATTGCAATGAGGGGCAAGGACTCATGGAAAGAGGTCATCCACAAGAGATATATGAAGAAGTCAAGATCTAATATTCTAGATAGAAATTGGAAAGGAAAAGAAACCTCCATCTGGCATCTTCGTAACAAATTTGTCAATTTCATCAAAGATGATCTCTATTGGATCCCTGGAGATTGCAGTAGGATTAAGATATGGACAGACATAATTCCTGGGCACCCCCGATTATCCTCCATACCCTCTCTTGAAGAATTCTCCAAATGGACCAGCGATAATGGCCTCCTTATGCTCTACAACATCTCTGACTTGGACTGTTCTGAGACTTGGTAGAGTTGGAAAACTCTCAATCCCCCTCAGCACCTTAATCTGGCTCTTGATCAATTCCTCTTGCTATTGCATGGAAAAGATCTCATTTAAAGACATTTTAAGAACACCATTGGATGGGGTTGCAAGGGTTTCTACATGGCCAAATAAGGCTATCACATTTTGGACACCAACACCATTCAGCCTCTAGCAATATTTTGGAAAACGTTCTAGAACTCTGACTGTATTCCCAAAGTCAATTTCTTCTTTTGGCTTTTTATGCATAACAAAATCCTTACAATGGACAACCTCACTAAGAGAGGAATTGAAGGGCCCTCTAGATGTGCTCTATGAAACTCACATTCAGAAACTGCCTCTCATCTTTTTCTTCAGTGCAAATTTTCTATCCAAGTCTAGAGAAATATTATGAATGATATTTTCCCATGGTTCTCTCCTCCAAATCATCCTCGACAACTTCTCGTCGCATGGACTCTTCTCTTCCCTGGAGTTCTCTGGAAAATCCCGTCCTGCAGAGAATTTGGAACACCATTCCCAAAAATATTTGTTTGAAGCTTTGGTTGACTAGAAACAAAATCATCTTCGAAGGGAAGAAATAAATCCCCAATCAAATTGTTTCAAAGGTAATCGACATGATATCTAAAAGGTTGGCTTCAAAAGGGATCCGTTATCCCTTTTCAGAGGACCTCTCAGTCAAGGAATCAAAATGGTGCGGACTCTTTCTCCCTCGGAGCTCCCCTCATTCCAAACCCTCCCAGGCCTTCCAATCCTCGGAAATCAGGAAAAATCCTGATGACTTTGCCCAATGGAGACAAGAGAAGCAATCTCACTCTCTATTCTTTGATGGTGCCTCAAGAGGAAACCTTGTGGAGGTAGGTGCGAGAGGGGTCATTTTCGACCCTGGAGGAAAAATTGTGAAAACTTCTTTGATGGTGCCTCAAGAGGAAACCTCGTGGAGGTAGGTGTGAGAGGGGTCATTTTCGACCGTGGAGGAAAAATTGTGAAAACTTTTGCTTGGGGCCTTGGAACCAAGAAAAATAACGAGGCAGAATGGCTGGTGCTCCTTCATGGCCTAGAAATGATAGACCGGAGATCCATCTCGAATATTCTCATCTTTGGGGACTCTCTTCATCTCATCCTAAACATGCACTTGAGCTACATCGTAGGATCCATCAATTGCAAAAAATTCTACGACACTATATCCCACCTAAATCTCCCCCCTCACATCACCTATCATCACATACTTAGATCAAATAATGCACTCACTAATACTACCCTATCATCACATCACCTATCATCATATACTTAGATCGAGTAATGCACTCACTAATATTACCCTATCCTTTTCCCGGGCCATTGTGTACATTACCTTCACTCCCACCTGCTAGTCTTGCTAGTTGGAATCAATCTAGAAAATTTACTTGTCTCATTTTCTTGTGATCTAAAAAAAACATAGATAATATCCACCCCAAAATTCTAAGATATAAACACTTGTTGACATAATTAGTTTAATTCATTTTAATTAAATAAAAATATATTCCTAAAATCTAATATAATATTAATTAAATAATTTTTTTTTGAATTTTGTTCTTTAACTCTAAGTTTTTTAAATAAAAGTGAAATAAACGTTGAATAACATATTTTATAAGTTTTTTCTCCCAATTAAAATTACAAAATCAAAATTGAATTTATATTAACATTTTAGGAAAATTAGATACACTTCTTTTTCATTAATATACCTCTCATTATTTTAAGCACTATTTCACTTCTTAAATACCTTACTTTTACATTAATATACCTTTCATTGTTTTATACATTATTGAGTTGTGTTTACCTATCAAACTTATTTTCTAAAATCAATAAACATAGATATAATAGCTTATTTTATTTTATTTATTTATTTTTTGTGTCCAATACAATGGATTATAGTAATAGGTTTGTAGTTTAAATTAGGACATCTACTTAATTTGTGTGAACATTTATAGGTCACAAGTTAAGTGTCATCATTAAGTTATATGTCACTCTACATTATAATGTCACTAAGTGCAATTGTCTTACTAGTTCAGAGGAGTTTATAAGAACTAGACATTAGCCCATCTTCTAGGTACAAAATGGAGTTAGACTATACCTTGTGTACATTAGCTTGACTCCCACCTGCTAGTCTTGCTAGTTGAAATTAATGTGGATAGTACACTTGTCTCATTCTCTTGTAATCTAGAAAAAACATAAATAGTATTCCATCCCAATTTTCTAAGACATAAACATTTATAAACATAATTATTTTAATTAAATAAAATTATTTTCTTAAAATCTAATATAATATTAATTAAATAAAAAAAATTGTTTTTTTACTTTGCATTCTTAAAAATGTTTTCAATTTAAAAGTAAAATAAATATGAAATAACATATTTTATAATTTTTTTCTTCCTATTAAAATTACAAAAATCAAAATTGAATTTATGTTTACACTTGAGAAAAATAAGAGACACTTTACTTTTACATTAATATACCTCTCATTATTTCACTTCTTAAATACCTTACTTTTACATTAATGCATCTCTCATTATTTTATGCATTATTTCATTTTTTAAACAATGTCTCATAAAATAAAGGTAATACACCTTTTAGTTCACCAAATATATTTTGTCATTACTATCTAAATTTCTACGCTCATAGGGTAATACACCTTTTAGTGTACCAAATATATTTTGTCATTATTATCCACAATTTCTATAATCTAGTTTTTACAAATATTGTCATATATATTTGACTTCTATGTGCTTCCAACATTTTTGCATGAACAACCAATAAATTATTGGTTAACCTTCAATTCAGTGAAGAATAACATGAATAACATATTTCAAACAAATGCTTCTAGAAGTTTAAAATTTCACATCACCAATCAAACAAATGGTTTAGCAAAACATTTTTGCATGAACAAGCAATAAATTGGTTAACCTTCAATTGAGTGAAGAATAACATGAATAACATATTTCAAACAAATGCTTTTAGGACTGTAAAATTTCACATTACCAATTGAACAAATGGTTTAACAAAACTTAGATTTTCCCCTCTATATCTTTCCCTTTTCATATCTTCTTGAACATGATAGTATGTTCCAATAAGTTGTTGCGAGAAACTAACATTTATCCAAATGCTGTAGTTATACTTATTACAAGGTGTTTTAATTTTATTTTGTATTTGTATTCTTATTGCTAAATCAAATTAATAAAGAGGTTAGATTATTTGATTCAATCTAAGATCCATGGATTCACTTGATAGAATTATTACTATTCCTGTTGCTAGACCATTTTATTATTAATGCTAAACCATTTTTTTGTGTTTGTGTGTACAACAAATCCATAATAACCATATAAATTTAATATTTATATTATTTTATCCCATTTTCATAATCATCGACATTTTTAACATTTTTAAAAGTTTAGGGATAGAAAACCTAAAATCAATACATAAGTAGAAAGCCACCCAATAGTCTATATTTTTTTGTTGAGCCCCAAATGATCTCAACTAATATACGAGAAACTCAAAAATAAGTGACTAAGTGTTAGAATAAAGAAGTTGGAGGTCGAAAAAATGACAATGGGGTACCCAAGAATACATGTGTTCTCAAGTATGTGCATGCATTCCCAAGAACATGTGTTTTATCAAGAATTTCTAGGCATTATTAAGAAAAGACACATTTTTCAGCTAACATCAAAGACTACTATCTAACTCAGTAGTGGTTTGCTCATAGCACAATTAAACATTAAACTAATTACTAGATCGTTGTAAATATTCATTTATGGTATAAAAATAACATAAACATTAAAATAATTAATACAAATATAAAACAAATACTATTTAATAAGTGATAAAAAAAACTAATTCGAAAAAAACAAAAAACAAAAATTGGCTTAATTAAATCTTAATCAAGATGCATTTAAGCATAACAATATAGGATGACCATGAAATGAATTCCAACCTTACACTTGTTACGCTCGAGTTAATTTTGTTGATCCCCTATAACAAGTCCAAAATCTCAAATAATATCTAAACAACCATTATCATTGTACTGTGTTCAAGAAATATATTTCCTTTTTGCATGCAGTGCATGCAATGAGATGCAAATAAAAACCAACATACATCCTTGCAATAAATACATGATTTGTAACAAAGGATATAATCCATCCCCTTCATACTTTGCATTGAACAAATAGATGCTTTATTATAAAAGAAAACATAGGGTAGCCGACCATCATTCTCCCAAATCAAAGGAAGGTAAAATCCATAGGACATGAACTTGACAAACTTTGCTGGGAAATATTATGATCTATACAATATTTTGGGTATCTTTAATAATTTTTCATTGATGAATTTTTTTTAAAATTATCTATTTATGAAACCATGTAGTGATTCAATGCACACATACATATTGCAGAAAGATAGTCGATGTTACAAACACAAAGAAGAGACATTATAGAACCCGCAAATATGACTCTCTCAATCTCCACCCTTCAACTATTATAGACTTAAGTATAGTCTCATGAGCATATATGTTACATATATTGCTCACCATTGCTTGTTGATGTGTTACACAATCACTGTGCAACTTGCTTTTTTAATTTCCCTTACATCTAACATATGATGGATACATTTGTCTCAATTTATGATAGTTTGGTAACATTGACATAGAATTTGTAACAAAATATTTAGTTTATTGTATTTCTTGAAATATGATGAAGAAATAAATATTAGACTAAGAATGTGTTTTTTCATGGAAAATAATTAACAAATTTGTGATGAGAGGTCAGCTTCCAAATACTGTAAGTCTCCGCAACAAAAATGGATACCATAAGAAATTCAGTACACAAACCATATCTATATTGCGTCAAAGTAAAGCAACATTTATATTTCCAAGCTAGCAATATCTCAAATACTTTCCTTAATAATTAATATCAACCAATGATTAGTTTTTCCTGTGATGAAACAACCGACCTCTCATTAGAATTTTTGTTCCATTAGATCTTCAGAGAAATGAGAGCAACAAGAGTCTTAAGTATCATGCATTGAATAGGAATGAAAATACACACTGAACAAATCACATCTGACAGGTAATAGATAAGTATTGCTCAGATAATTACAATATAAACTTTCATTACTTCCCAGCAGTATACAATGGTAATACATAAAGGACAATTTGAATCATGAGAGATGAATTCAAATCTACCAACTCAATCTATCTGCATGGCTAACTAGAACTGTCTAAATCACTATTGAAGTTCAGCTGGCTAACTATAGATGTCTAATCTAGTCTCTCAATCAGTTATAATAAGTTAAACCAACCTAATTGTAGTGGTAGGTGAGAAGTAGGTGAGAACTAGCACCTTCCCACATGAAGGCATGCATAACCGATGCTAATTGAACTCGATGATATCTAACTGAATGTAACTGAAGAATAACTAATATTAACTAGTTACCAACTTCCTGCAACTGAAGGAGGTTTGTGTCGGCATTCCTAGTGGATCCTAAAATGTAGGGATTGGTCTAGGATGTACCTAAACTGATGCATGTAAGTGTAGTCAGTTCCAGTTAGCCTCTATCAGTGTTCCCCACACTCTAGTGACTGGTACATGTGGCCCCATTAGGCCAAGTGGACCCAATGGTACTATTGTACCAAATAATGACTAACAATACTCCTAATTTATGCTAATATAATCTAATAGACAATTTGGAAAAGGGAGGATTATAAATCTTAATACCCCCCTTGAATCCTAACTTGTACACCTATGGGCCTTAGAAACAAGGAAAAAAGTGTGATGTCTCGAGTCTGGTGTATAGACTTAAACACTCTTCAATTCTGCAAATTTATATTAAATTTTCTGATTTACAAATTCTACCATTAGGTGCATTGACAGAGGAGGGAAATCAAGGTTTCAGGTAGGGAAATTTTGCAGAGGCAAAGTGGGTAGAGGACATCAATAAAGAGTGAGTGAATATTTGGAAATACATTCCCCTAACACATTTATATTTGGGACCATTGATATTTTGGAGTCCGCTCTGCGGAAACTTACTTTCATGCTGGTGGGTCACTAAACTATGAAACTAGGGAATCTCAACCCATCTTCTGACCGAAAGGATTAGGTAAGTTTAAGAGGTGATATTAATTCATAAATTAATTTTATGTATTTTTTATAACACTTTGGGGAAGTTTCAGAAATTTCTAGGGAGTTTTGGGTGAATCTGGGATTTTGGCAGTTTTGGCCTAGGGAGACCCTGCGTAGTGGAGGATCCTAAAATATGGTATGGACACAATGAAAAGAGTTTATAGAGTTATTTATGGTAAATTGGGTCTATAATTGAACCACAGGAACTTACGGATCAGTTTTTGGGTGAGCAGAACTCTGCTTATGCAAGAAATGGAAAAACTAGTTATTTAATACTAGCTTTCTGGCTAGGGCATGAAATTAAGTAGATAAATCATTGAATATTTATTTATGTACTGATATTAAATATAAAATAGATATATTAAACTCCATTTAACATATATAATCCACTCAATCACTCCCACAACCTCATATAATCTTTATTGCAATGAAATTCATCAAATCCCCCCAATGTGCTGATAAAGCAAGCTTTGAATGTGAAAGAAAGAAGGTAAAATTTAATGAATGAGTTATTTATACTTGATTCAGAAAAATAAAATATTTATAAGCTGTTCATACATCATAATTCATATGGTAGACTGACCAATACAAAGGAGGCTCCAAATGATGGGCAGGAGGCTCGAATTCTCACTGGAAGAGGGCTGTGACAATAGGTGAAGCATGGGATTAAATGGAGATAGAATTGTAGGTGATGGAGGATTCAATTTAATTCTGTAATAAGCTTCTCTGGCCGACCTTAGCGCTCCATAGACCTTCAATATATAGAAAGGGAAATGGAAGAGAAGGGAGGAGGGGTTTGGGGATCATCACCCAATGGTCTGAGGCACAACACTCAAACAATACAATCACATAGCATAACTACAATATAAAAACATCCAAACTGAATCAATGGGCTTGAATTCACCTTTAATAGCCTTTTGGATGACCTCTTTATCAAGTGGAGGCCAATGGTGACCTGTGAGAGCAAGTCAACCCCATGGGTTCCCTAAAACTAGCCACATAAGAACCCCCTTTGGGAAAGTAGACAAGTAGGACCATGTCACTACAACAAAACCCTGTGATTAGTGTCTCTTTTAGATTCCTTTTTAGCGTCCACTATCAAATTTAGTGTATTTTTCATCATTTTTTGGACAAAGTGGATGCTTTTCCATGGGATGGCAATTTTAATGGCATTATTTGCGTCCCTTTTTACAATTTGGTGCTATTTGGGACGCTAAGTAGCATCCCAAATAGTGCCCCAATTATCTTCCCAATTAGCGTCCCAAGTAGTGTCCCAAGTAGCATCCCATTTAGCATCCCATTTAGCATCCCAATTAGCATCCCAAGTTAAAAGTTGGCGCTATTTTGGATGAATCATTAGCGTCCCAATTAGCATCCCATGTAGCATCCCAATTAGCAACCAAATTAGAATCCAAATTGTCGTCCCATGTAGCATCCCAATTAGCATCCCAATTTAAAAGTTGGCACTATTTTGGACAATAATTAGCATCTCAATTAACGTCCCTATTAGCGTCCAAAAAAGCATCCCATATAACGCCCAAAATAACCTCCAAAAAAACGTCTGGAATAGCACTAGGAATTTCCCTAGGTTTAGAGCTAGGAATTGTGTTTGGAAAATGTTTGACATAACATCAGATTTATCAATGTCAAGGTCAGTGATCAATGTCAGTGTCAATGTCAATGATCATGATTTATGTGATAGTACTTTTGGATCTTGATTTATAATAGTGGCACATAAATTATCATAATCATGGCACTTTTGGATAATGATTAATCCTTATGAGGGGTAAATTACCTTAATGTCACCGAAAATGCTCTAATGGCATTTGAGTGTCCCAACCACATTTTATAGACCCTAATGGCATTTGATTGGCCCTAACAACATGGCGATGATGCATTACGATAATTATGATGGAGTGTATGGATACGATTTGATAAGTATAAGACTATATCATCCATTCCTATGAGGTAGTAGGGTTCCTTGCTTAGTATTATTGCATTTATATTGATGATGAATACAACGAAGACAATGATGTTGATTTATTGTATGATGATGATGACGATGTGGATGTCAACAATGATTATGCATGTGGTAGCACTTTTGGATCCTGATTGATTCTAATGGCACCAAAAATTCTCTAATGACATCTAAACGACCCTATTAACATCAAAATGATTGTAACGACATATAAATGACCTTAACAATTACATGACATGAATCCTAATGGCGATGAGTGATTAAAAACACCAATGGCATATGAGTGACCATAATGGCAATGATGGCGATGATTTTGTTAATGATGTACTTAATGCTGAAGATGAGGATGATAATGAGGATAATGATCAAGATGAACGGTTGATGTACCATATGGCATTGATGATGATAATGATGATGATGACAACATCGATTCCCACGATGATGATGCATGTCCTAATAATTCTCAATACAGACTGATCCTAATGGAACTCAAATGTTCATAATGACATGTGAGAGACATATAATATCACCTAAATGGTTGTAATGACATTTAGTTGTTGTCGAAAAAAATTTAGTGACCTTAATCGCATTTGAGTGATTGTAACAACATGGCATGGATCAAAATGGTGATGACTAATGATGAGCCATAATGGCATATGAGTGACCCTATCAATGATGATGTATTTGTTGATGAGGACAATGATGACCATGATGTTGTTGATGATTCACTTATTGATGTTGATTTTTATGATGATGATGTTAATGATGATGATGATGCAATGTATGATGTACTTGACATTGACATTCACTTGTCCTCGACAACATTTGAGTGACAATAATAGCATTTGAGTGACATTAATGGCATTTTGAGTGACATTAATGGCACTTGTCCTCGACAACATTTCAATGATAGGTTGGATGTGGTAAATTTATGACAAAATATTAGCTATTGTTTATAGATAACCACATTAATTGGAAAAATGTTAATGATAAACTAAGTTGTCTACCTTGTCAATATTGTTCATTAGTGCAAGATGGAAAATTACTATAGTAAAGTTCATAGAATTATTCAATACTATGAATAATATTAACTAAACAATCATTGACATTTCATTATTCAATGCATAATAAAAAAAGGGGAACACATGTTGTTAAAATAAATTGAAACAAAAATAACATTAGCTAAGCCCATAATAAAATGACTATTTCGGACAGTGATTTCCATGTACATTTAAGTGTAGAGTCATTAAGAAGCAACCTTTTGAAAAGTTCTAAATCAAGAAACTAATTCAAAATTACTAAATCCATGTGATAAAAAAAACAATCTCAAAGCTTTGGACATAAGATCATAATTATTCAAGTGATATGGATTAGAAATCCTGTAAAGTTAGAAGTCTTCTTCATTTACATTATTATCAGCATATATGTCATCCAATGCTTCCTTATCAATATTGATATGGTCCTGTAAGTTTCTTATATTATTTTTTCTACACCATCTTGCTAAAGTGGTATTATAATCATCTTCATCTTCACTTTCTTCTAACTCCATATCATTGAATTGATTTGCACCATCTTGATTCTCATCTAGCTCTGGATCATGTTGATTAATGGCATGAAAAATGTTGTCATGTTGTGCTTGAACATCTTCATATTCATCTTCTTGTGTTTGAACATCTTCATCTTGAGCATCACCATGGGTGGTCATTTCTTCATTGTTCTCCAATCTCTCATCTGGAATTGGTTGGATATCATTGTTTTGCTCAATATTCATCGAGACATCATCAAATACATGTCTTAACCTCGGATCATAATGTATGACAAATATCCACTTTGGATCCATAATATCTTCATAGAAAAACACCTGCACGTGAACCATAATCATATATTATACATGCTAGTATAGTTTTTAATTAATATGCACATTTATATTCATAATACACTATGAATTAACATATTGTATATAACCATTGATTCTTGTGATTATAGTTATGTTATATTGGTAATAATACCTGCTCACAATGAATTGGTAAGACATAGGGATCCTTGTCTTCTGGTAGGTACCTCAGGGAATCTATAGAAAATATTCCACTATGGGTATCATGTCTTCGCATCCTCTCAAATGCCTCATACCATCTACATTTAAAAATACAACATTTGAAAGACCGGTAATCCAACTCAATAATTTCTTGGATTTTTCCAACATACTGAAGATTCCCTTCAATAATATTTTTATCTTTTGAACTTGCTCGACTTGATTACTTGAAATCAACCATGACACCACAATCAAAGGAGTGTCTTTTTAAGTCTATTCTTTCCACACGGCAGTGTCAACCATATGCCCACATTGCAGTATATCTCCTCGGCTGTATCAGACCATTTTTTTTAGTTCAACTAGAAAAAACAACTATATATGCATTATTAAATAGTCAATAGTGTCAACAATGTTTTGTAAAAAAATATTTTGTGAGATTTATAAATGTACCTTTCTTTCACATCCTCTAGACATGTTGATCTCATATTCTATTATGTTTACATCATTTCCTTCTTCATCTATTTGATTTTGAATTTGTTCACTAACCCATTGTAATGTGCAATCTTTGCCCCATTCCCCAAACAAATCCATGGGAAGTGGTGTATTCTTTGGGTTTGATCTCTTAAATTGTCTCCTTGCTTCTAAAACTTCTTCCCTTTTCTTTTCATACAAGTCAATCCATTTATTCATACAATCCATGTGGTAGAGAATGAACTTGTCAAGCACAATGCGTTCATCAACACCTATTGAAAATCAACATGTAAATTTTCAAATTGCAAATGCCATTATTATATTTTTGAAAAATAATAATTTTATAGAGTAAATGATTGGAAGAATAACCACAAAGATCATGATTTTATTGACCAAATTCTACTTGAACACCATTAGATTGAGGTTTCTCTCCATCTATAATATCTGCTGCACGTGCTTCATCCCATATTCGTGGACCATATTCATAATCTTTACCAAGGAATTCACATAGAAAGAAAAATGCTTCATTCAATACATATCCTTCAGCCATGTAACCCTCTGGATGTGCCTTTTGTCGGACATATCTTTTTAGTGTTCTCATATACCTCTCAAAGAAAAACATCCACCTTGTTGATACAACACCTGCCATTTCAATGTCATCTACTAGGTGTATATGCAGATGAACTTGAAGGTCCATGAAACTTGTAGGGAGCTCCTTTTCCAATAAACATACAATTTCTGCAATTTCGTTCTTCCATCTTATTAATTCACTCTCATGGATCTCCTTGGAGGAAACCCACCTAATATAACATTGGTAAATTAACATGAATAACTAATGACATAAAAAATGCAATGTATTACAACTTTCTTGTACATACATAAACATTTCACGCCCCATACCTTGTAAATGCTGAAAATCGACTTATGGCACTCCTCAAATCAGCGGTAAGGGATGAATCCCCCCTAATACCCAAAGGGATGATATGCTATCAAATTATCAAATAAAATGAGATTAGTTCATTATTTTAAATATGAAATATCATAAACATAATGGTAATTATATGATAACAATAACAATTAAGTTATGTTGATACCTTCATAAAATTATGGAAATCATGTGTTTTAAATCCAGTGATATGTCCATCAACTGTGAAAGCTTTATTAAATGATGAGCCATAGCTAGTAGGTGTCCTTATTGTACGGGTAGAATTTTTTAGTTTATCTAGATCTTTCATTTTAAAAATCCATGGAGCTTCTGCATAAGTTTCATTTTCTCTATTTGGCCACAAATGTCTTCTATCAAATTTGGTATGTGAAAGAGCAATGTCTCTTTGTTATAGCTGATTTTACCACACATGGTGGATCACACTTTTATGGCCTTCCCTGTCCCTCTGCAGACTCCCTAGACCCCATGGACCATTTTTGTACCTTTGATGTTTCCAAAATCATCCCTAAAAACATGTAATAATTTCCATCCGTGACTTTTAATCCCTTTCTCACGTATATACACGGATTTTACCCTTAAACCCGCGTACATTGGGATGTGTGCAAAAGGCCAAATGATTTTGGAGTTTTCCTTGATGTGGATCTAAGTCACTTGTCTCTTGGCCTTCCATATTCCTTGAGATCGCTTTTATTTGACCTTCCATTACCCCATTGAAGAGCTATATAAGGAACCCTTTGGATACAATGAAAAGGGGAGCAATTGAAGAGAAAGAAAACTATAGTCCAGTGTTGTCGGAGCTTATACTTAAGTCTGCATCCCTTTGTCCCTTGGAGCAGTTTGTGTTCTTCCCAATCTTGGCTTTTTCTTGTGAGATTGCTATCGAGAGATCGAGGATTGAAGTAGTGGAGGCCCAAGTGGGGGACTCAGTTTCTCCGATTCGCAGACGTGCTGATAGAGGTTGTCACTATTGTAATCTCTGTTTTATATCAATAGAAATATATTTTCCTGTCCAATAATGTGTATTTAAATGAGTAATTGATCCATGGATGGTTTTAAATGCTTATATGTTATTGATTATATATGTTAGAGTAGGTTTAACACAATTATAAATAGCATGCTTGTCTTGTTTGCTGAATGTTGAGGAAGCAAATTGCTAATACAAGCGAGATTGGAAAAGCTCAGCGGGGATCTACATCAACCGTCTGGAATAAGGTACGAATCGAGATCCTTTAGTGTTAGATATTTGGTTTTACTTGCATATAGGAAAGGATTGATTTATGGATTCAAGCTGTTTGTTGTGGTATCCCAAGCCATAGGAATTTCTCTCTGTAATAGAATTGGTAACTTTGCTAGGGAGTTCCTAGCCATTTTTCCTTTGGGGGTTTTTATCGGCATTCAATGTTCTTGAATTGCTCTGATTTCTCTGTTTTTTAGTTGGGTATGGGGGAATGTTTTCCTGGTAGCGTCTGATAGGAGTGAATTTTGTCTTAGCTTATCTGTTTGCCTTCATTTTTATCTCCTTTTCTTTCTGTACGCGATTTTTTGCCTCACAGTCGTGTGTACACGCGGTTTTGACTGAGATATCCGCGTATATACACGGGTTTTCTGCACATAGTCATGTATGCCCTGGGTTTTTCCTTTTAGAGGAATATTGAGTGTTGATAGGTGAGTTTCGATGATTGCTGAGTCTCCTTAGATGCTTCTAGAGTCTATATACACCTTTGTTTCTGACCAGAGACGCTTTTAGGGTAATTTTTTTTTAAGAATGTTCTTGTCATTGCATTTTCGATTTTTTGTTTTGGGATTAGTGCATTAGGTCTCTTTTACCTTAGTGCTTTTCTTGGGTGCTGTTTGAATAGTGCTTGTAGAGTCTGGGGCTGGTAGAGTCATTCTTTTGCTTTATTATCTCATTTTTATTCAAAAAATCCAAAAATATTTACTTTTTTTGCATCATTATGCATCATTGCACTTTTCATTTTGCATGGTACTTGCACTAGGTTTGATTAGAGAAGTATTAGTCAGGATTTCATATAGGAATGATTGCATTTTTCATTTGAAGAAAATTTTGCATTTCATGTAGTAGCATGCCCTATTTTTCATTTGACACAATGCATTTGCATTGATTGTTAGGTGTGCATTTTACTTCATGTTGCATCGTAACACCATTAGTTGCACGATCATCTACCTTTTTGAGTAATAAGCCAAATTAAAATCAACGCTTGATTAAAATGGATTACACTATTTTCTTTTTTAGGGTACACTAACAAGATTAGGTTTTAGGGTCTTGGAATAGTTCATTGTGAGTAAATTCTCCAAGACCACTAAACAACAACATGTATGTGTCTGTCTAGGTGAGAGTGTGAAATTCCTTGGTATAATTAGAGTTTCTTAGGAACCTTATCTTACAAGGGAGTTAAGCACGAGGCAATGTGAGCAGTTATTGATTGGGATGACCCCTAGTCATAACTAAGTAGCACCGAAGATATTTCCAAGATTGTATTCATATCTGGGGGCTCTTTCGAGAGTTTCAAGCTTTGCTACCCTGCCCATATGGTCAATCCCACCTGCAACTGTCTGCCTGAGCATTGATTATACTGAGGTGACCTTAGTTGTCTTACCTAGGTTATCGAGGGGGTACTTTGTAGGGGTTATTCTATGGGTTTCCCGACCAGGTTGGGGTCAGATAGCACAGTCGCTATATGCGTTGAAGCTGAGGGCCACAATAATTGGTTATGGACCTCCACTTGTTGTGTATGGGAGTCTCAAGCCTCTCTTAGGCGAGACATACCTGCTTCATTCAGGAGCTCACATATCCTACCCTTGTTTGCTTTTGATTGGCTTTAGATTATATAGATGTATGCTCTGTGCACGCTAGCTTGCTTAGGGTTTGCATAATTAGAAGAGTATTTTTCATTTTTTGAGTCATTGTGGATTCGGGGGCATCACTTCGCTGTTCTCGTTGTTTAGCAGGACTTCTGTCTTCTACATATCCTCCTCCTTTGGGAGAGAGAAATAGACAGTCCAGGTGGGCTACTTCTCACATTGATTCACACACGATGGGAGATCATGAAGATCAAATTCCTGAGTTATCTTTTCCACCTCATGAGGTTGGGGAAGAAGATCCTACTCCTGTATATGATCCTTAACCTGATATACCTACACACTCTAGGTACGATCCTTCAGCTGATATACATGCACACTCTAGGTATGATCCCTCATTCACAGGTCGCTGATATTGGATTCTAGGTGACGAGACTCATCATGAACCTGTGAGCACTAGTTATGTTAGTTATGGCATGTCTGGTATCCCTACACATGATCCGGCACACCATGCCAAGTCAGAGTTTGAACCTAACACTATGCCTGGGGGCACTCCTATTCCTTTCCATGTGGAGATATTTGGAAGCACAAGTCACATTGCACCCTCCATCCTGGCGGTGGAGGCTATATCACATGTTCATCCTAGACTTGGTGTTAGTAGTCCTATTAGGATACCAGAACCAAGACGAACGACTATAGGTAATACCACTTACATCACTTGGCATGTCCCTTCGTCCTCTATTCCTAGTTCTTTGAATGCTATTCCTCTCCCTCATTCACGTGCTCCTTCGGGCTGGAATGTTGCTGCTAGTCATGTTTGTATTACTGCTACTCGCGTAATTGTGTCTCAGATTCAAGTACCTCCTGTTGTCTCGAGAGGTCATATTCCTACTTCTGTAACATCCTATGGTCTATTGCAAGGAGTTCCCCATATTCCTACTAATGAAGTTTCTCAATGGACATGCCATGGGACATCTCATGGAGCTTCTCATGGACAATATTATGGACCGCAGTATGGACAGAGTTATTCACCTTATAGGTACGGGTATCAACAACCCTCTAACTCCTCGAATTATGGCTCTGTAGCTCCAAATAGTCAAGGTACACCACATTATGGTGCTTCCATGCCACCCTACATGGTTCAAACAGGAGGAGGATACTATGGCCATGGCCATTGTGGTTACGGTAATCAATCTTATGTGAACCAAAATTATCAGGGAGTGGGGCATCGACCTGCTCAACCTAGGCTCCTTTTCCTCGCAACATTAAATTTTCTTGACTTGTCGAGACTAACGAACGATCAGGTATCTTATGACCCGGCTTGGCTGGCTGTCCCTGCCAAGCTTCCCTCAGACATTACCAAATTCGAGGGAAAACCAGGAGAAGATCCTAGTGAACATGTTACTACATTTCACCTTTGGTTCTCTTCTAATTCCTTACATGATGATTCGATCCATTAAAGGCTGTTTCAACGCACCCTCACCGGGCCTGCAGCGAAATGGTACATAGAGTTACCTAGGGGGGCATTCATTTTGTTCGATGACCTAGCTATGACTTTTCTTAATCACTTCCAACTATTAGTGCGTTACAACATTGGTACATAAATCTTGTCAACATTTCAGAAAGACAAAGCCACGCATATCTCATACCATATCCAAAAGTGGCATAGACGGAAGAGATTGATTAAAGCTTTCATACCATCGGAGTTTCTCCTCAAGTGGTTCCTTAAATCATTACTGCCTTATATAGAAAATGATGTTTCTACGTCCGTAGTTCAGAACAAGGAACAAGCCATTTTTAGGGCATAGGAATTGGATTTGATTTATGCTCAATCCGGATTGTTATATGAGATCATTCCTAATGCTCAACGTTCTCGTTTTGACCCTAAGGTCAAACCTAGACCACATGACGATGGCATTGTTGGTTGTACGAGTACCAAACTTGTAGATTCAGTTGTGAAACAGGTGATTCAATTGTCTATCAACCAATCTGCCTCAGGATAAGCCACGGCTTCATCTCAACCCACCCAAATGTCAAATTTGCTTTCGGTGCAGTCATCGAACCAGAAGAGTAACCAACAACCGAGAAGGAATAAGAAAAAGGGTAAAAACAATCATAAGGGTGGGAATAGGAATGAAAATGCCAATTCTAGTGAAAAGAATGACCACAATGCTGGGGGGGACAAGCAGTGTAAACATAAGGTTAAGTTTCCTTGCAAGTTGTGTAAGGATGACCACTTCACTCACTTGTTCCCTTGTATGGAAGAGGCCTCGAGATTCATAGCACAGGGCCCAACTGTGCTGACCAACCCTTTACCACATAATCAAAACATGAACTTGAGGACCCATGAGCAGTCTGGTGGAGATCAAGATCCGTCAGAAGCCAATACTGGTCATGGTTGCATCAATATGGTGCATGCTACTAAGGTTGTGACCCATGCGAAGGACTATGGTTCATCACAACCAGACCTTGGAAAGGAACCTTCTCCACCCGAGAGTCCTTTGTGTATGGAAAACCCTGTGGATAAAATTGAAGTCGCACCTCGCATTCCTAAGGGAGTCCTAAAGAGTTCATTACACAATCCTAATTCCCAAGCTACCCAAAACTATTCAGCTGTCGAGGATTTGGGCCACACTCCTTGTATGATGTCTACACTTGAAGTACTTTAGAGTTGTCCTTTTCAAAGGAAGGATTTTCTTTCTTCTCTTGGTGTTAATGATGATAACTCTTCCTCCATCATCAAATTTGAAACCGCAGGACTCCAGCCTCTCTTGCCTTACTATGTGTCTCTCTTGATTCATGTAGAATGTCTTAACAATACCGTCAAGCGCACCATGATTGATGAAGGCGTTGCTACTTCTGTGATGTATTTGTCATGTTGGAAGGGTTTGGGTTTCCCCAAGCTGTCTAAATCCGCTACCATGTTGACTGATTTTGATGGTAGATCGTTTCGGCCGCACATAATTATTCCTTCTCTTAAAGTCCGTTTGGGAGGGAAGACCGTCATGATCGAGGTCGAGGTGGTTGATTCGCCCCTTGACTACAATCTGTTACTGGGTAGGAATTGGATGTATAGTATGCAAGTTGTAGCTTCTTCTCTATTTCGAGTTGTATGCTTTCCATTTAATGGGAAGATTGTTACGATTGATCATACATCATTCAAAAATTCGAGTGTTACTGCATCATCAGGAGCTTCTATCCTGATTATCAATCATTCTCAACCGGCAACTGGGAGTGTGGGTGTTGGCATGTATCCATCCCTTATGGGAAGATTTAGTTGTCCTACACCCGTTCTTATGATCGGGTCTATTTTCGGTGGGGATTCATCTTCATTGAGATCGGTGTCTTTTCGCACTACCCATATGGAACATCCTTGGATCCTTCCTACACCGAGTCCTTTGAGTAATCCTATCGAAATGGACATGTCGTTTCCTACAGCAATGATAGCATATCAAGCAAAGCTTGAATGTGTTGCAGAGCCTAGTATTTCCTCTTTGCGGACGGAGGAGGAGGACCCATATGTGCTGCATGCATGGGAAGTTAAGTCTTCTCATGCACATGATTGCCTTGATAGTGTTTTTCCATTAGATGAAGCTATTATTGAGGCCATGTCTGGGGTTGAGCCACCTTGGGAAGAGTTACATCATAGATCTTATTTTCTTCCTGAGCTTGACAGTTTGGAGTGTGAATACTTTAGGGAGATTCTTAGTGAGAGAATTGGTAGTCCCATGGTTCCATTGAGCTCTCCTAGTCCGATGGATGATGGAAACATGGGGAATATATCTCCTACCATCCCTATCAATATCTCTCGCGATCCTGGAAAGATTGAGAATGTCTATATTGGGGAAGAATGGTCCCATGCTGAGATTCAAGAGTATACTGAGCTGTTCAAAGAGTTTTGTGATGTCTTTGCTTGGTCATACAAGGAAATACTAGGTATCGACCCTCGCATTGTTGAACATGAGATTAAAACTTATCCCAATGCTAAGCCTGTTCAACAACGCTTACGTGCGGTGAATCCTAGAAAAGCACCCGCGATTAAGGCTAAGATAGAAAAGCTGTTAAAAGTCGGTTTTATCTATCCCATTCCCTTAACAGAGTGGGTTTCAAAGCCCGTTCTGGTTGATAAGAAGTAGGGAGCAATCCCTATATGCACTGATTGCTGTGACTTGAATTGTGCCTGTCCTAAGGATAATTTTCCCACACCATTTATTGATCAAATTTTGTATGAGTGTGTGGGAAGTGAGGTATTTTCCTTTATGGATGGATTTTTCGGATACAATCAGATACAGGTCAAACCCAAGGACCAACATAAAACTGCATTTATTTGTCCTTGGGGTACCTTTGCATATTGGAAGATGCCTTTCGACCTTAAAAACACTGGAGCCACATTTCAGCGAGCTATGACCTTGATTTTCCATGATCTCAAATCAATTATTGAAGTCTTTTTGGATGACCTTGCTGCTCATTCTCATCAGAGGATGCGTCATTCCTACCATTTGAGATTAGTGTTCGAAAGATGCCCCCATTATTTGGTTAGGTTAAATCCTCATAAATGCATCTTTTGCGTAAATTCTGGTCGCTTATTAGGGTTCATTGTCTCCAGGGAGGGTATAAGAGTTGATCCCTTAAAGGTTGAGGCAATACTTCAATTGTCTCCCCCGAGAAACATTAGACATCTTCAATGTTTGTAAGGCATGGCAAATTTCTTGCGGAGATTCGTGGTTAATTTTTCCAATTTTACTAGAGGCTTTATGCGTCTTTTGAAGAAGGACACTACCTTTTGTTGGGATGAGTGAGCCTAGGAGTCCTTTGATGCACTTAAATGAGCCTTAGCATCGGCCCCTATGATTAGTCCACGTCACTATAGCCGTGACTTTTTGCTTTATGTGGCCACGTCCATGGAGATGATTGGTATGGCTTTGGTTCAAGAGGATGAGGAGCTCCATGAGCATGTCGTATATTATTTGAGCTAAAACCTTATAGATGTAGAGATCCGTTATGCCCATGTGGAGAAACTTTCCTTAGCTACCGTTCATGCAGTTCAAAGATTGAGACACTATATTCTCCTTCGCTAGACCTTGGTGGTAGCCCATGTCAATCCATTTCAATTGTCCTCACTAAAAGGATGATAGGGGGGAAGTATAATAAGTGGATTGTCATCTTACTAGAATTCGATCTCGAGTTTGTTTCGGCAAAATTGAAAAAATCGTTGATTTTTGCTGAGCTTATATCTGATTTCCCAAGTGAAGAGGAGGAGGATGTTTGTGAAGATACGTTTGTTGATGAGCACATTTTCCTGATCTCAACTTTGGATCCATGGTATGGGGATATCATTGTATATTTACAAACATTGAAGGTCCCTACTCACCTTTCACAGGATGAACGACGACGGTTACGTCACGTATCTAAGAACTACCTTATAGTGGATAACACATTGTACCGATGTGGGGTAGATTCCATTTTATTTCATTGTTTAACTCATGAGGAGGCTGAGCTTGTGCTAAATGATTGCCATGGAGGGGTGTGTGGTGGTCATTTATCTGGGTTTTCTACAGCCCAAAAAATCTTGAGAGCGGGTTATTTCTGGCCATCGATCTTTAAAGATTGTGTCAATGCAATTAAGAAGTGCCACCCTTGCTAGGTGTTTGGATGCAATATGTTCTCGCATCCTGCCCCGTTACATCCGATTATCACCGTCGGTCCCTTCACTAAGTGGGGGATTGATTTCATGGATTGAAACCCAGCTTCAGCTAGGGGGCATCATCATATTATAGTGGCTGTTGACTATTTCACAAAATGGGCTGATGCTATGCCAACGATTAAATCCGATGGTGATACAACCGCACATTTCGTATTCAACCATATCATTACTCAGTTCGGTATTTCGAAGGAGCTTGTCACTAACCATGGTAGGCACTTTCAAAATTGGATGATGGAAGAGTTGGCCTCGAAGTTAGGGTATAAGCAAGAACAATCCTCTTCTTATTACCCTCAAGCGAATGGACAGGTTGAAGCAGTGAACAAATCACTTAAGTCCATTCTCCAATGAACCATTGCACAAAGCAAAACCAACTGGCATATCATGTTATATTCTGCTTTATGGGATTATAGAACCGCGGTTAAAACTGCCACCCGTTTTTCTCCATATCAGCTTGTACATGGAGTGGAGTCTGTCTTTCCGGTTGAATGTGAAATCCCTTCATTGAAGGTAGCCATAGAGATCTTACCAGAAACTTCCCTTAGTGGATCTAGAAGTAAATAAGCGTCGTGTTAAAGTCCAGTATGATAAATCTATCAATTCGAGGAAGTTTAGTGAAGGAGATTTGGTCCTTTTGTGGGATCAAGCTAAAGAACCCTTGGGGGCAGGAAATTTTAACCCCATGTGGCATGGTCCTTACGTTGTCAAATGTGTGTTAGAGAAGGGTGTTTATGAGCTAGTACATTATTAAGGGACTACCTTGGCGAAGCCTAGAAATGGGCTCTATCGTAAAAAGTACTATGCATGATTCTGAGCCAGGGCTGATAATTGTATATTATTGTACATTATTTTGCATAGTTAGGTTTTTCTTATGGTGATCGGGTTGTTGATTAGATTTCATTTATTATGGAAGATGTTAATGGAGTATTCCATCTATATAGGATTCGCTGATGATGCTAGCCGTCACATTCAACACTCAGCCTCTGCTGCTTAGGTGATTTATACTCCTACGGATCAGATATTGTCTTCAGGAGGCATATGTTTACGGCCTCTTCAAACAATGTTGCTGAATATAGTGTCGTTATCGAGGTTCTACGAGATGCCATTTCACATGGTGTTCTCTCTCTTGAGGTACATCTTGATTCACAGTTAATAGTGGCACAACTGAATGGATTATATCATGTTAGGGATCCAACATTATTACGAAGATTCTTACGTGTGAGATTGTTGGAACGAAAATTTGACAGCATAACATACATACATGTTCCAAGAATTTATAATCAAGTTGCTGACTCATATGCTAACTATGTGTTAGATTGGAATTTGTTTCACAGACCATAAGCTCATCACAAACATACATTTTTACACATGTAAATAAATAAAATCGATCATCATAAAAGTTTTTCATTAAACATTCAAAATGTGATAATACATAAGTGTCATAATATAAAAATGGGGCTTTCGAGCCACCAAAATATAATACACGGTAGTACAAAAATATGTCACTCCCAGGTATCTAATCCTAGGGAGGAGGAGGGGGGTTCTGATCATGGAAAGTCACCACGGCTCTAGCTAGCCATCGAAACAACTGCACCCATGCTCGTGGTACACCCACCACCTGACGTTGGCATGGCCTCAAGCAAGTCCTCGACTTGCACCATGGGTACCCTATGTGTCAGCCACACAAAGTTTGTGTGGATGCTTTGGAGCATTCGCTCCACATCCACACCCATGATGTCATATCCTCATCCGCTCTATCTATGATGAGGGAAACCATCAAGCTGCCGTGGTCCTACATCTACATACATATGACAGGATGTCACTATGTGTCGTCGGGAAAAAAAATGTCTTTTTGTTCTATATATCAAAAAACACAAAAAAAAATTTAATAATTCAAAAAACTTAAAAAAGAGGGTTGGGATTCGTTACCAATGTCACTGTATACTAATCTTGGTGGTAGGGGCATGTCAGGATCTCCCCGAAAATCTATCCCCGCATAGGGGTAATCATCGATGGCAACTATCTGTCGCCTCCACCATGGAAAGAAATTAGCTAGGTAGGGGTTGGACACCCTACCTCCACCCAGTCTGTGCATCGCATCTGCCCAACGTTGTTGGGCCGGATCTTAAACCCCATGAAGAGGAAGGTCAACTCTAGGGCTGAGTCCTGGAACACACTCAAAGAAGAACATGCTCGGTATACTGCTGAAACTAAAGTTTCGTACCCTGCCCATATTGCAGTCGCTGAGCTGTTGCTTCATGTTACTCAACAAGGTAGTACTCCAATCGTAAACTATGGGTCTCATGCACTCCACTGCATAGAACATCAAGGTTCGCAAGGCTTGGTGGAGTGAGGATAGCCCTACTATCCTGCCGAGTGTCAGTAGTATGGCCTTCAGGCCTAGTACCTGTATGGAGTTTGTCGGGATCTGACTCCCAACCTTCTCTGTGTCCAGATAACAGTATACAGCAATATACTCACCAATGGTGAGGCCACCTCCGGGCCTGCGAGAACGTAGGCTCACCACTTCCCCCCGTCGAGAAAATACTATAGTGAAGTATATGTCCTCCACCTCTATAGTGAGGGACATCCCGTTGATCTGGAAAGACTCTGAGTTAGGATCCCGGTAGTCTACTAGCATCTGCAGCAGTCTTGGTTTGGCCCTTAAGCCCCTAAGACACCAAAAATTGTAGATCCTACATGCACAATGAACTTGTTGAGCCATTAGATCACCTCGTACAGCCTCTTCTACATCTCGGTGCTCTCTCTCCCTCCATTCTAGAACCATCCTACACATTTACATTGAATTTTGGTCATTATTTGTCTTAAAAAACATTGAACGCGACTGCATACACGACTGTTTGTAAAACAACTACGTATGTACGCGACTTTGGGACATTCTTCCTCATATAGCCAGCCCTATATGTGGAAAAACCCCTGATTTCCGCGTGGGACGAAGTGCATATCTTAGAATGGCCTAGAAAATGATTTTGACCATGGAATTTGAAAAAATTTACATGCAAATGGAATAGCAGGGCATGGGAAGTTACCTGGAAAAAACGATGTCGAATTCCGTCGAACGAAAATCCTGAAATTTGCGTTTGAATTTTTGAGCTCAATTGGGTAAAAATTTCAAATGATATATAATGTTTTGAATTTTTTACTATTTATAGAAAATTTTCAAATTTTTGAAAATTTTTACCCCCTTTCTATAGTTTTGAACCGTTTCTGACCCTTTTGGACCGTTTTTTATTAATATGATGATGTAGGAGACCATTTTGAGCGTCTTTTTGAACCGTTCGTGCCAATCTCAGGTATGATGTTTAAACTAGCATATAGGTTAGATTTCACCTCCATTTTCATTTTGCACGACCTTATGACTGTTTCATTATAACCTTAGGTACGAACCCATTCTATCCTGTCACAGAACCTTCTTACTGAAGTGGCATGATGTGAATGGTAGAGTTTGACTTTACATGGGTGCCCTAGTTAGCTCCTTGTTTGCATTTGGTGCCCATGCCGACACTTTGTCCTTTAGGGTGTGGGAGTCTGTTGTATAGTATCGCCATGACATTTCGCAAGAGCCTCATACTCCTCTTGATATTTTGCTAGCCTATTTCCCCCAAGTCTCCCTTATGTCAAGTTGTAATTGCATTTTTAGGAGCTTTGCCTGCCTCATTGAGCCTTATTTCGTCTTCCCTGACTTTGAGTATCAGCCATATAGCCCGAGCTTGTCTCATGTCTAGCCACGCAGAGCCATTTTGTATATCCTTTGTAGCTTGATTCCCTATTTTTACTGGGAGGGGACTTTCCCTCGAGTGTCACTATCCTACACATGTGTCCTTGCATTGAGCATAGCTATGTTTCGCTGCTTGGAACTAGTTTTTTTTCCCATTGACACTCATATCCTCCTAGTCTGTAACTATAAAGCATTTTTATTCATTTTTCAAGCTTTTCAAAATATTTTAAAAAGTCCAAAAAAATCAAAAAACCAAAAAGCCGGATAAGAAAAGATGTTATCTTTGGCAGCAGTCGAGTCGTGTCTCCTTCGAACAGAGCACTGTATGTCACATCCGTTGGTTGGGTAATACTCATTTCTCTGCATTTATCTCCACCGACTGGTTAAGCTTCCAGTCCCTATGGAGCCTGTGTCAATGCCTCCTACGTCACAGAGATGTCCCCGCTTTGTATATCGAGTCTATGCTGCCTACATTCAGTCACCATTCGTTGTTATGCTCTTGTTTGGAGGAAGTTGAAACCTAAGTCAGCCATTTCTCAGTTATATTGACTTTGCATGTCAGCCATTCCCGGTACAGTTACTCGTTCATGCACATTATGATCGAGTCCTTCCACATTATACACCTTTGCTAAGTACCTCATGTTGGATGATGGGGGATGCATTAATTCCCTCCTTCTAGTGGATTTCATCCCATCGATTTCAAATCATTTATTTTGGGATAGGAATCTAGAGTCATTTTTTGAGTGCCTTGAGACTTGCAGTTATCAGTGGCAGGTTCTCTCTCCATCGACAGTTTTTTGGGAGTACATCAATGTCCCCTGGTCGATGGATTCTCTCAAGTGTTCGACCTCAACACATTTATTCACACTTATTAGTTTGCATTCTAGTACCTTGATTCCCATTTTCATTATCGGTGGGTGATCTCGCGTCTGTTAACGATATACATCAATGACCGGTAATCAGATGATGGCTACTATGTTCGACCTCGACACCTCTATTCACATAGTAGGACATGTACTCCTAGTGGTTTGTGTAGAAGACCTTCTAGACTGGTGGCATATTATATATGCTACTTCCTTGATCATGCCAGTGTTCATGAGTTTAGCTCTCGTGACTTGATTCCAGTATATGTCAAATATTTCCAGTCATTATGGAGATCTTGATCCATTATATATCTTCAGCCTTCATGGAGATCATGATCCTGTGTATATCTTCATCATGGATATTCTGAGCTATCTTTATTGTACATGGTAATGACCACACATGTCATATTTTGTATCATGCCTATTCATGACCGTTGTACTCTTATGTATCTGAGACTGCTACATCTACTTGCAGTTATGTGCAGAGTTTGATCATTGTATTGTATTGATTGGATGGTTGTTTCTTCCACTGGGTTCTTCATCACTCCACTTCCGGGATGGACTTATAATGTATTTCGGCCATTGTATGACCCCTCTGACCTCACACATTAGGGGGCATCTGTTATAGCTGATTTTACCACACATGTTGGATCACACTTTTATGGCCTTCCCTATCCCTCTACAGGCTCCTTAGACCCCATGGACCATTTTTGTACCTTTGATGTTTCAAAGATCATCCCTAAAAACATGCAATAATTTCCATACGTGACTTTTAATACACGGATTTGACCCTTAAACCCATGTACATCAGGATGTGTGGAAAATGCCAAATGATTTTGGAGTTTTCCTTGATTTGGATCCAAGTCACTTGTCTCTTGGCCTTCCATATGTCTTGAGATCGCTCGGATTCGACCTTCCACTAACCCATTGCTATATAAGGAACCTTTTGGATACATTGAAAAGGGGGAGGAATTGAAGAGCAAGAAAACTATAGTCCATTTTTGCCGGAGCTTATACTTGAGTCTGCATCCCTTTGTCCCTTGGAACACTTTGTGTTCTTCCCAATATTTCCTTTTGCATGTGATCTTGCTATCGAGAGATGGAAGATTGAAGTGGTGGAGGCCCAAGTGGGGGACTCAGTTTCTCCAATTCGCAGACGTGCCAACGGAGGTTGTCACTATTGTAATCTATGTTTTATATCAATAGAAATATCTTTTCCTATCCAATAATGTGTATTTAAATGAGTATTTGATCCATGGATGCTTTTAAATTCTTATATGTTATTGATTATATATGCTAGAGTAGGTATAACACAATTATATATAGCATGCTTGTCTTGTTTGCTGAATGTTGAGGAAGAAAATTGCTAATACAAGTGAGATTGGAAAATCTCAATGGGGATCTACATCAACTATCCAGAATAAGGTATGAATTGAGATCCTTTAGTGCTGGATATTTGGTTTCTGGAGTCAAGCTGTCTGTTGTGGTACCCCAAGCCATAGGAATTTCTCTCCATAACACTCTTCTTGAAGATAAAGTATCTTTATCTCTGTCTGATATATGTCTATATATAGAATCTATGACATTTTTGAATATGTGCATAGGATCTAATAGATGGCATATCAATAGATCCTTCCAATAAGGTATATCACAAAATATGGATTTTCTATTCATTCCTCATAGCATATCAAACATAACTTGTTCTCATTCTTCAATTGATGGATCTTGGAAAAGCAAATGTTCTCGAATTTTTTGTTCAGCATCTTCATACTTTTGAAGCCAATCAGTTGCACCCATAACCTTGGGAGGGACTCTACTTTCAATTTTCCCATCAAACTGATTCTTAAGCTGAGAATTGAACTTATGATCTGTTGGTAGAAAGACCCTATTGTTTGCATAAATAAACTTGTGTATATATTTAGAGAAGCGCCCCTGAAATTTTTCTGCACATCTTGGACATGCGCAAACCTCCTTTGTTTGAAGCCCTGCACTTCAATAACTAATGTTTAGAGGAAAAAAATAGTATAATGGATCTATGCAAATTGAGCAAATTAAATATCATGTGCGAATATGTAAAATCATTTCCATACCTTAACATACACCAAGTCCTAGGAAATCGTGAATTGTCCAACATAGTACACCATAAAACATGAATGACCTATTTGATGGAGGACGTGATATGTCATACATTGTTATGCCTTTCCATAACAATTGCATCTCATCAATAAACGATGCTAGATAAACATCCATTTTTTTCACTTGGTGTTTTCCTGGAACAATGAGACTTAGCATAAGGTGCTCCTTTCTAACACTCATCCACGAGGTAATATTGTATACTATCAATCCAACTGGACAAATAGTGTAATTTGGGCTTAGGAATGAGAAAGAACACAATACATCAATTGCAAGGCCTAACTTGATACTACGTGTTTCATCTTTGAATTTTCTTGGCCATTTATCTTCTATGTGTTTCATTACTTTGGAGTCTGCTAGAATTCACATGAATCCATCTTTACTTCTATTCTTCACATGCCAATCCATCAATTGTGCAAGTGACTTGCAACGAAACATTCGTTGAAGTCTAGGTATAATTGGAATGTGCCTAAAAAACTTATTTGGAACTGTAGCACTTTGTAGATTTGTACGATATCTCTTATGCTTGCATACAGGACATTCTTGACGGTTTTTGTAGTTGTATTTGTATAAAATGCAATCATTCTCACATGCATGAATTTGGTTATATTCAATCCCCAAATGTACCAATAATTGACGTGCTTCTTTGTAAGTTGATGGCAACACATTATCTTCAGGGAATATTTTATCTTTTAGTGCCCTGTAAGGTTGTCATACACCCAATAAATTAAATATTTCAATTCTATAGAATATATTGTTAAAGGAAAAAACACATAAATGAAAATGAAGTTAATAGATATATACAAGTTAGTAACAACAATTGACTATGCAACTCCACAAAGATAATTCAACTCACCTGAGAAGGGTAGTGAAACTCTTGTTATACCAACCAAACAATGACTTGATTTCAAGTAATATTAGTGTGCAACTTAGTTTTGATGTTATACTTGCACCCGATTTGAACACAATTGTCTTCGATGCTTGCTTGATGGAGTCACTAAGGTTTATATCATCAACATTATGTTGTTCGAAATTTCTCTTTGTATCATAATTATTGTCAACTATAGGATCATCATTATTTCTGTCCCCAAAGAAACCTATGAGCATTTCATTCAATCCTTCTTCAGGCACTTCATTTTCATCATTATCTTCACTAGGAATGGTAGGTGGCATGTCATCATCATATGCTAATGCCATCAATTGTTCAAATTTTTCATGTGGTAATGCTCTCTTTAATGCTGCTCTTTTTGCCTTATTATGATTCAATGGATGGTTTGGATCATCTCGTCCAAATCTTAAGAGCCCAGTTTTTCAGTGTTTCAACATTAAGCTAGCATTATGATCTTAGGATCTTTTAACTGAGCGAATAACAAGCACAACAATAAAACATAAGCACAACACAGGAGACAAGAGACACAAAAAAATTTCCTCAGGGAAACCATAAAGGAGAAAACCCTGCAACTTCCTCAGAGATAGAATCAGCACCAAAATAGTAAAAGCCCCAAAATAGTAAGATGATCTCCCAGCAGCAGCAATCTCTCTCTCTCTCTCACTCATGCACCCCAATGAGTGAGTGTGAGTGTTGCAAGTGTGATAAATAGAGAGGCTCACTCTCTATTTATATTCTTTCGTTCACTTGAAGTGCACTCCAACATGTCAGCCTCACTTAACAATTACTTACTAGAGCTGACATCTCTAGGAGTGTCTAATAACCCTAGTGCCCCACCACTTGTGGAGACTTTGCCTCCTCCGACCAATAGGAGGGTAACAAAATGGTGGGGACTATTTCCTTGACTTACAATGACTCACCTAGGGTCGACTTCACTAGGATAGTCTAATAACCCAAGGGCCCCACAACTGTGGGGACTTTAACCCTTGACTAATAGGAGGGTTACCCACAATGACTTGACATGACTTTCTCATTATAGAAACTTCCCAGAATAAACATCGGGGTATGACATGACTCAAATACATTACAATACATCAGAAATACAGATGAATACATTCTGAAGTTACAATTACATCAACACTCCCTCTTAACTAGGAAGGTATTCTCTTGACACAATTTATTAGCAGAAGTATTCTTCTCTATGACATCTAGGTCATTGTCAGGTCTTCGTCATCTTCAGGTCATCTTCATCTTCAAGTCATCTTCATCTGTAAGTCATCTTCATTTGGATCTGGATCATCACTTGATCTGGATCCTCATTCACTAAATCTAGATCATCACTCGATCTGGATCATCATGAGGCATCATCACTGGGTTTGGATCATCACTCGATCTAGATCATCACTGGCTGTCATCACTAGATCTCGATCATCACTCGATCTAGCTCATCACTGCTGGATCATCATCACTGGATCTCGATCATCACTTGATCTGGATCATCACTGGCTATCATCACTGGATCTCAATCATCACTCGATCTGGATCATTACCATAGGTGCTATCTCATGATTCTTCTCGTCACAAGAAGTTCTACACAGCCAACCCTTTTTCATACTGGTTGTAGGCCTAGCCATCATGTAGGTCTTTTCCCAGCACTTACATCTGACCTACTCGTCAGAAAGGCACACCCAACACTCACATCTGATCATGTAGGAACCAATCCTATAATCATATCAGAAAGGCCCAGCACTCACATTCACCAGCATGGTAGGAACATCTACTACCATCTGTGAAATGGCCTTACACTCACATCCATCAGCATGATAGGCACAAACTATTATCATTTGTGGAAAGGCACTACACTCACATCCACCAGCATGGTAGGCACACCTACTACCATCTGAGGAAAGGCACTGCACTCACATCCACTAGCATGGTAGGCACATCTACTACCATCTGTGGAAAGGCACTTCACTCACATCCACCAGCATGATAGGCACATCTACTATCATCTGTGGAAAGGCACTGCACTTACAATCACCAACATGATAGGCACATCTACTATCATTTGTGAAAAGGCACAGCACTCACATCCATCCAGGCGGGAACACATCCTACTCACAATGATGGAAGGGCTTGCACTCATATCTGATATTGTAGGAACCAATCCTATAGTCATATCAGAATGGCCCCCATTCCTCGACTGAGCTACCTGGTAATTGACCAGGTGCCTCCATTCTCCTAGAGAATGGCAATTGCCCTTACATCCGACCTACTCGTTAGAATGGTCAACACTCACATCTGACATGGAAGGAACTTAATCCTTTAGACATGACAGAATGGTTCAGCCCTTACATCTAATCAAGTGGGAACATATCCCTCTATCACATCAGAATGGCTACTCAGTCCTACACTGAGTGTTCCTGGTAACTGACTAGGTGCCTCCATTCCTAGAATGGCAATTTCCCTTACATCTATCCTACTCGACAGAATGGCTAGCACTCATATATGACATGGAAGGAACCAATCCTCTCACCATGACAGAATGGCTCAACCCTTACATCTGACCATGGACGGAACCAATCCTCTCACCATGTTAGAATGGCTATGGATCTCAGCACTCATATCTGACATGGAAGGAACTGAATCCTCTCACCATGATAGAATGGCTCAGCCCTTACATCTGACCTACTCGTCAGAATGGATTTGGGACTCATCACTTTCCCTTGGAGGAAACCTTGATCTGGAGAACACCAAGCTTCTCCCTGAAGTACTCGAACTTTAGCTTAGCCAATGGCTTCGTCAATACATCAGCTATATGTTCCTCCGTCGCAACGCACTAAAGCTTCACTGCTCCCCTCTACACCATATCCCTGATATAGTGATACTTGATCTTGATATGCTTCAACTTGTCATGGAACACTGGATTCTCTGACAACTTCACGCAACTCTGGTTGTCACAATGTAAACAAGTAGCATCCAACTGGAGATCAAATATATCAGACAGTAGCTTCTGTAGCCATACTGCCTCACAACTAGTTGAACAAGCTACAACATACTCTACTTCAGCTGTACTCAGTGCCACACAGGATTGCTTCCTGCTAAACCAATAGATCACACCTGATCCCATACTAAAGCAACACCCTGAAGTACTCTTCCCGTCGATGGCACTTCCTTCCCAATCTGAATCAACATAACCTTCGAGGTTAATCTTTTGATTCGCATTGTACTTGAGCCCAAATCAATCGTACCCTTCAGGTACCTCAGAATATGCTTTGCAGCAGTCAAGTGGACACTTCTTGGATATGTCAAGAACTGGCTCAAGGTGTTCACAGCAAAGCAAATGTCTGGTCTTGTGTTCATCAGGTACAATAATGACCCAATCATCTGACGATACAGTGTAGCATCAACCGACTCTGATGAAGCATTACTCAATAGCTTTAGGTTTGATGCCATAGGTGTGGTCATGCAGTACATCATCTTGAACCTATTCAGTATCTCTACTGCATACTTCCCTTGTCCACACCTCCATGCCTAGAACAATAGTGCATCAACACATAATAGGAGCATCACTGGTCTTTCGTCTTCAACCTTGAAGCAAAGGTTGGAATCCGCTTTACTCTCACTAAAGCATAGAGTCATTAGTAATATATCCATCCTGTCGTACCATGTCAAACCTTAGGATCTTTTGCTATCACTCCCTCTGAAGCGGAGCATCATACCACCTCTGTCTTCCGTACTCTATGTATTGAAACATTCTGTACTGGAGTGACAAGTAGTATCCATCTAGGATCATTGGATACCAAGATCCTCTATTTTGAACCTTTTCAAAAGTTCTTCTCACATCCATCTGTGAGCTTTTCATCCTTTATTAACCTTGTAGCAAAGGTTAATATATTCATCAAGCTCATCATGTATGTGTTATCCCATGGGTGTCTTCTAAACTCGTACAAGGCCTTCTTTCATTTGCACACATGATTATGCATGTCATGTGACTTCACTTCTGGTGGCTGCAAATGCCTCTTCGTAGTCTATGCCTTCTTTTCATGAGAAGCCTCGTGCTACGAATATTGCTTTGTATCCCACGATGTTTCCATCCACTTCATGATGGAACTATGAACTTCCCTTCACGTATCGATATTGCATCCTAGACATCATTCTTTTTGAACTTCTTCATAGCTGGAAGGTTCTATATCAATGATGTCGCTACATTCGTCATATTATTATTCATCTTGAACTATCGTCACTTGTTCTTTAGAACAAGTCTCATCCTTCTTTGCTTGTAGGAAATTATGTATGTGATCTTTCCTACAAGTCAAATGCATTTGCATGGTTAGAAACATTTCATAAGGAATATTCATACCGGCAAGTTCTTATGCATAAATATATGATCATGCAACTACTTCAGCCAATACAACATTCATCTATATCTCACTGAAACTTTCTAGATGCCTTCCATCTCTACCAGGACAACAATGATATTGTGCACTAATCCAATATGTCAGCAAAGAGGTTTCATTCTAGATAAGTAGAAATGGAGAGTTGTATAGCACCATGAGCTACTTACCCATCACATGCATATTAGTAGTATACTATCGTTAATGCAAACATCCTATCATGCATAATACATCAACTGAATATAAACAAATGCATAACAAAATAATGAAATGACAATTGAATACTTATCTTTATTTGTTTCATGGGTAGACTCTTTCTTGAGCCTTTAGCTTCATTGTATTCTTCATAATAGCATCATTTCTTATCCAAGCTTTCAAGATGGATAATAGGTTCTTCAAGAATCGAGTCCTTCATATTCCTCATCGCTTGAGGGATCTTTTTTTGATGGTGAGAGCTTGTTCTTCAATTGCTCCCATCTTCTCTTCTCTTCTTATTAGTCAAGCTTCTTCTTCTTCCCAGAGTTTGGTGAAGGTAACCACTTCCTTCTGGCACACATTCCTCGAATGAATGAATCCCATGATCCTAGGAGGCCTTTCAAGGTGGCTATCACCACTTCTACATTCTCCAATTCTTCTTTTGCCGCTTCAAGTTGTTCTTTGATTTGAGATACCTTAGTAAGGTATGACTGTATGGTCTCTACATTCTGGATCTTCACATTCTTCAACTGGTTTCTTAAGGTCATCTTCTGATGTATGTTCTTCCCTTCAAATGGCTTGGTCAAGGAATCAAAATTCATCGATGTCTTTAGGGAAGAAACTTGTGGTACAAGTTTATCCATGATTGAATCAACAATTATCTTCTTGGCCTTGACCAAGTTCTTCTTGTGAAAGGCTTCTAGCCTCATCTCCCTCTGAAACTGGAATCTCTCTACTCATGTAGGTGTCCAAATCATTTTTTTCAGAGAGATCATATACTTCCATGCTTGGAAATTGTCAACTTCACCAAGCTCATCATCAATTTGATGTGATAGATCACTTTGAAATGAGAACCTCAAATGAAAATAACAAAGGATTAGATCTTACCGATTTGAGGTGTTCGTCCTTATTCCGGAGTTGGCTGATCTAGGGTTTGTCACAGAAACCCTAATTTTCAAAACTTGGAATATTTTAGATATAATTGGATAGATAGATATATCTCTTTAAATGGAGCTATCCAATGTACTCCTTTTCTGAAAACAATGGAGGGAAGCTCCTGGAACAGGAAGCCCTAGTTTTCCAATTTCTTCTGCAGAAATTCCCGTTACCGTTTCTGTGATATCTCTAAAATTACTGCTCCTATATGTCTGCAATTTCACACTAAGGTAACCTCGCATGTCCCTGATCCAACACCATAGGTTTCATCAGAATTTTTTTCACCATTTGGGATTTATGATCCTTTTCCATAGGTGACCTGTTACAGGACTGTTCAAAATAGTGCAGTTGTATGACATGCCACGTGTCACTGGTTAAACTTCTGAGTCTGATATTCATACCACCGAAATTAAATTCCGTTCCCTTTCTGGAACATCTTCCGAAATTCTATTTGGACCTCTGTATCCCAATATATTGCAATTCTCCCTAGGTGTCCTGTCTAGGGATGAATTCTGGAAGAGGCTGGAACCCTAACTTGGAGGGATCATATATCCTAGAATATAATGAATAGAAGTCTGATTTTTGGACACAGTCTTCATCACAATTTCATATTCGTTCCTTGAAATTTTCAAGACCCGAACCTTCTCCAATTTCAGGATATAGCGAGTGTACCAAAACTTAGCAGTTTTATTATTTAGGGTTTTTCTAGCTCGGGGTCAAACTAGGGTTTGAATTTCCCGGAGTTTCACCCAACCAAATTTCTTGATCCAGGTCTCTAAACTTCTATTTTTATGAGGAGAACAATCCTATGCTGGGCTCACTCAAAAATTCCTCTTCTGTAGAAAGCCCTAATTTCTGCATCGAAAACTGAAAATGCTCGAAATCAAATTTCGCTTCGACAGAAAGATGCGCCCTTCAATGGAAGGTCATCCTAGCATAATTTTGCTGATGGATTGTGGAGAGAGACCCAAAAAATAAGAATCCCTACCTTGTGTAGCTGTAAAATGTCTTCTTCTAAGGTTAGCTCTGATACCATGTCAGTGCTTCAACATTGAGCTAACATTATGATATTAGGATCTTTTAACTAAGAGAATAACAAGCACAACCATAAAACATAAGCACAACACAGGAGACAAGAGACAAAAAGAATTTTCCTCGGGGAAACCATAAAGGAGAAAACCCCGCAACTTCCTCAGAGATAGAATCAACACCAAAATAGTAAAAGCCCCAAGACAACAGTCTCTCTCTCTCACACTAAGAGAGATTCTCCTCTCTCACTGATGCACCCCAATGAGTGAGTGTGAGTGTTTCAAGTGTGATAAATAGAGAGGCTCACTCTCTATTTATATTATTTCGTTCACTTAAAGTGCACTCCAACATGTTGGCCTCACTTAACAATTACTTCCTAGAGCCGACATTTCTAGGAGTGTCTAATAACCCTAGTGCCCCACCACTTGTGGGGGCTTTGCCTCCTCTGACCAATAGGAGGGTAACACAATGGTGGGGACTATTTCCCCGACTTACAATGACTCACCTAGGGTCGACTTCACTAGGATATTCTAATAACCCAAGGGCCCCACAACTGTGGGGACTTTAACCCTTGACCAATAGGAGGGTTACCCACAATGACTTGACATGACTTTCTCATTATAGAAACTTCCCAGAATAAACATCGGGGTATGACATGACTCAAGTACATTACAATACATCAAAAATACAGATGAATACATTCCGAAGTTACAATTACATCAACACAGTTGGATCTTGAATGCCAGTAGGTGCGCCAACATCAACAAGATCAACCTAACATACAATGTAAAGATTATGTAGTATTAGACAACCATTTGATCAAATATTGAAACTATTTTAGTGATAAGAATAAAATAGCATACAAATCAATATAAACTCTCTCTCTCTCTCTCTCTCTCTCTCTCACACACACACACACACACACACACACACACACACACACATTAGAGCATACTTTTATTCATTCATTCATAAACAAAATTTTGAATTCATAACATAAACAAAAATTTTGAATTCTTAGTTTAAAAAACAAGCCACACTCATTTCTTATTTTTTGGCTTTCTTCCCTTGGGAATATCCCTAGGGAGGCCTTCCTCTTCTCTCCTCTTTCGTGCAGGAGTACATTTTATAAAGGGGTAGTTAATCAATAACTCATCCCCAATAGTGAGGTCTGTAATAGCCTCAACCATTATAAATCTTTCAACATGTATTTCCATACCTCCCTCTTTATCATTTACAACCTCAACAAACTGATAATTTGGTCTTATAGTAGGGTCCTTTCCCTTACTACTATTTATAAATCCTGAAATATTTTTATGTGTGTATGCATGACCATCTATATACAAGAGATTGCCTTTATTCACTTTGTCGCCTCTTTCCATCTACAGATAATGTGTATACATATTTGAATTTAGACCATATGCAGACATACTATGCTTGTATTCCACTAGCATCCTCCATTGACCACTTGAATATGATGGCCCATAATATGGCATCAATCGCCTAGTGGTTTGTTGTGATTTGTTTATATGTTTCGATCCCACATGGACATTTTCGACAATAAAGAGGCCCAAATTTTCTCCATGAATATTGGAGGGGCGTATCATGTAGCTGTATCCCCAGAATCGAAACACTTCATATCCAATAGGTACTTTTTGGTCACTAGGCCAAGCACAATATAATTCTCGATAAAATGTTTCTTTGTAAATTTATCTCAACACCAAGGGAAATTCATCATCTCCATCACATTCATTCTCATATGGTTTGTACTCCACCTTTCCCTTGTCTTGGAGCAGTTTATGCATCTTTAAACTTGTTCTTGTTCTCTTACTCATTTTCATGACTTCCTCATCTTCTGAGTTGTTATATGTGCAAATGGAATTGTTATATGTATCCATTGATTGAAATTCATCACCCTCTAAGTTAGAAGTAGGTGACCTTGGAAACTTTAAACCATGAACCATCTCCTGTAGGTATTTAATAACAAAAAATATTAATTTTTGAAATTAAATATTCAAAATGTGACTATATTATTTATACATGTGTCTTATGTAAAATATGAGGATGGGATTACCACAATTCCTATTGGATCCTAATCAATTGCAGGAGGCACGGCACCCACTCGAAGATCATCGTTTATGTAATTTCTTTTTACAATACCACATTTGAATTCTTTCTTTCCACGACATTCATAACATCCACATACAACAATTTTCTCAAAATATTCATCCCATGTAGAATAATCATTACCAAACTCTTGTTCACTGTGTTGTGCTTCTATTGTATCTATCGAATCCATTGTCATATCTTCTTCCACCCACTGTCCTCTATGTGATTTAACAGTAGGAGGTCGACGTCTACATAAACTTTTTTGTTGCTCTCTAGCAGACTGCATCAAATTTCCATTTTCTCCAATTGAAGTAGAAACCTAAAAAAATCAACGACATGCATTAATTATTTATTTCCATGAAATAAAAAAAACTTCTGCATAAAAAAGTATCGAAGTTCTCATCACATGTAATATCACCAAGACAAACCTCATGTTCATTGCACTCATTTTCTGGTGTATCTGTTGAATCAATCGTCATATCCTCTTCCACCCACTTTGTATTGCGACATCTTTTAATAATACGAGCTTCACCTCCACGTATATTAGTTGTATCTTGGACCTTAAATAATCGGCCACATGCATCATTTGTTGAAAATATTGAATAATAAACTGAATAATGTAAAAATTTTATGAAAAAAGATTGGACAAAGCACTAAATTATGATATTTAATAACTCAATGTGATATTTTTGTACTTTGTTTCATACATCATGTCTTACGTCATCCTTTGAAATATTTTGATCCATTTCCATTGCCTCCTTTGATTCTTGTATAATAATATGACACAAGATTTAGTCCAAATTTTGATAAATAGAGAAATGTAATACTACGCACCAGAGAACATATTTTGAATATGCCTTTAATCTTTAAATTCATAAGAAATTTTAAATATAAATGTTTCGGCATGACATGTTTATATCATTTTTATATGATTTCATATATTTATAATTTATAGTACCATATATGTTTTTTTTTCTAAATAACCAAGGAGTTGGAATTAAGAGTGATGTCGAGTGGGGGTATAATACATATACTATGAAATCTATAGAAGTTTATGAGATTAAAAAAACTAGTAAAAGGAATAAGTTACCAATGAGGTTACTTTCTATGGGGTCATGCTTTTTATAATAACATATTAGTTTTAACTCCATATATTCGATCAAATAATACTCTAAGTCACAATTTAACATTTTTTCAAGGAATATAAAAATTTGTTTTTTTCTAATAACTTATTAGCTTTAACTCCATATATTCGATCAAATAATATTCTAAGTCACAATTTAACATTTTTTCAAGGAATATAAAAATTTGTCATTATTAGTCCCTACAAATGGCACTGACTATTGATTTGTTTGCAAAAACAATTATCATTAAAATGTTTAAAAAAAAATCAAATAATCATTTAACTACTTTCTGGTTGGATAAAAAGAAGTTAATGTGGTGTGTTTTTTCAATGTCAAATCACAAAATATTATGTTAGATATTTTGAAATTTCCTAACCTATATGTTTCTTTGTAAGACAATTTACTATTAGTGATATGAATATGTTTGTAATTTTTTCATTTTATCTTGAGTGAACATCCCTTCTACAAATTACTATCACTGGGGTTTCTATAGTTCTCTTTTCAGGGTTTAAGAAATCCTTTTACTTTTTTAAAGCACCAAAAATGACCCAATCACATTTCAATAAAATAAAAAATTCTAATCTCTTAGACTATGATTTTTTGTCTATCTACTCCAATTTCTATATAATTAATAATCGTATTTAGAAGTGAAATGTTTGTGGAAACATGTGAATATGTTTACCTACATCAGCTATGGTGACATTAGTTGGGAGTATAAATCCTTGTTTAGAGATTAAAGCGTTTTAATATAACATATTTATCTAGCTAGACATATGGAGGAGTATAATGTTGGTTTACTTAAGTTGCTAGAAATTTGTATTTTATGGGTTTTGTTTGTGGTTATTTTGTACAACATATTTATCTGGTTAGACATATGGAGAAGTATAATGTTGCTTTACTTTATCTAGTATGCCATTGAGTGTTGTTTATAATTGTCATGAGTCAGTGATATTCATGCAAGAAATGGAGACTTGTAGAGGAGCACTAATCAAACCAACCATTTGAATTTCATTTGATGAATTTTGATGGAAAACGAGTGAACATTAGTAGCTTAGTTTATAAAGGATACCATGTGGAGTGACCACTAAAAACATGACACATGCCACATCATTGTAATCAACCACTAAAAACATGACACATGATTGTAAATTTAATATCCACTAAAGCGTTCCATCGCCAAGAAAATGTATAATAAACCCTATAAAAATAAGCTTTTTGAAAACTAGATCACCATAAAATGTCTCCATGAATGGAATTCTCCACTAGAATAGTCATATATAGAAATACACTTAAATTTTGCCATTACCACAATTCACTTTGATAAATACAAAAAAAATACACTTCAAATTATAAACCAAGAAAAAACCAAAAAATATATATATAGAAAAAACCAAAACAATACATGGAAATATATAACAAACATACATAGTTTTAGCTTCTCATAAAGAATTAATTCTTCAATCCACCTATAAATTCAAGAGGCATTCAGGGAGTTAAATACCCATTAGTGTGAATACTCAGACCTCCACGCATGCAAATTCACCTCGAAGCCTGCCTAACCTACACAAATCATAGGATAATAGTAAATCATTATAATATTTAAATAATAATGATTATTAATCGAAACCAAACCATTGAAGAAATAGAGAGATGTGATAAATAATACAATTGAAAAAACCATTGGGAATTGGTAGCCCGATTCACATAGGGCAAAGAAAAATGACTGGGCATTGGTAGCACCATTTACATAGAGTTTACATAGGGCAAGGAAGGGTTCAAAGTATGCATCGGTGGCTAGAACCAAAAGGGTAAGGATGGATATGCTGGATTTCAGGGATGGCTCTGCTGCTTTGACTTGGGACGAATTTGGGCACAAGTATGGATGGTACAGAGGGTGTATTATTGGCTGATCTAGACGTCAAATAAGGCGCTACTAACCGTAGGATAAGCACCCCAAAACAATTACATTTTTGTGGTTAGGCTGCCCTCACCTTGCGCGATCTTGGGTACAACTTAGGATGTTACATAGGGTGTCTAGCTGGGCGTATGAATGTTAGGATGCATTCCTTGGCATTAATTCGCTGGTTAGGCTGATTTTTACATTTAGAAACAGAAAAAAACGTGCCATATCTAGTTTTTGCCAATGAAACTGCCCCAAAATCACGCCAAATGTTTATTCAGTCATTAAAAAGAGAAACCAAGATAGGTTCTTTTTTATTTGGTCAACATTTTACTCAAAATTTCACATGCAAAGATAAATCCACTGATAGGACGAGCAGAGGACCAAGCGAGCTCCAAGATAGCCAAATCACAAGATAAATAATAAATACATTGCTACGAAGGACAGAGGAGCAACCAAGTTCAAAAATAGAACAACATTACCTTAGAGGTAGAGATTTAGAAGAGAAAATAACCCAAAATTCGTCTTAGGTTTGCGAATAGCTCGTCCGATTGGATTTGCTTCACGATTTTAGCTTGAGGATGAATGTATGGATCACCACTTTACCCTTCTTAATCTCTGATTGAAATAGAGGGTTGAATATTTTTATTTGAGGAAGGCGATTCAACATTCAAGAGAAGAGAACATAAAACTTCCAAGTTTAGCTAGGGAGAGTCACTCGAGTATTCAAAATGGAAACTGGAGAAGGAAACACTAAAGGAAGAAAGGTACGGCTTACATGGATTGGTAGATTACTGAGATGTTTACCAATTTAATTTATTTCTTATTTGTTATTGCACAAAAAACGTTTCTATAAACACTAAAAATTTTAAATTTTTATTTGGATAGGAAAATGTTACCAACACAGATTCATTGTTGGCCTCTTTAGGAATGGATGTATTTGAAAAACTTAAAAATATTCCTCCAGAAACATTGATACAAATAGCTCAAATACAATCCCAAAAAAATCCTCAAACTCCTTGTGCTAATGAAACAATTCGGTGGGAATCAATTGATTCTCCGTGCACTCTTGGGTCGAGTAAAGGGTCTAGGAAAAAAATAGCAAAAAAATCAAGAAAAGCTACTAAGCAAGGTGTTGAAACTTTTGGTGTGGCTACAACACCTGGACAAAAAATTCTAGTTATTGTTTCGGTTCCTATACGTCAACGATTGGTACCATAGGTACACGGATTGAGTATGACTGCCTCACTGGTGAAATTAGATGAACAAGTTCTAGGACAACATTCATGGATAGGTTGAGAGAGGAATGTTTTCAAATATTTAGAGACCATTTACATCTCCCATTTTTAAAGATTCCCCTTCACCTCAAGAAGATGGTCATACAAGATATGGAAACCGAATTCGGAGAGGGTTGGTTAGTGAGGAAGGTGCAAAAAGAGATGTCCAAGAAATATAAGAGGTTTCGGTGCAACCAGTCCAAAAATATAAAAAAAATTCATCCTGATGAGAGGTATAGAAAGAGACCAATGGACATACCCATGAAGGTATGGAAAGAGTAGGTAAAAAATTATGAAAATTTGGATGCTCAGAGAAAGGCTGGCAATGAGAGTATCTAGGTATTGTATTTTCCTTTTAAAATAAATTTAAATTTATAAATAGAATTCTCAATAATCGTGAATTTTCCAATTATTTTATGTTGCAGGACAAGGCCATGAAGGCACGATTGGAAAAGATAAATGCCACGCATCGAAGTGGCCAAAGAGGTCTCAAGGCTCTGATTACTAGTTTTGTAAGTATTTACAAATAGCCGTTATTTTCTTTTTAAAATTTTCCTTGTTAAGAATAAATGTAATACATCTAATTTGTCCACGTGTCATATTCTTACAGGAAGAAAAGTACAATCGCCATCCAAATAACAGCAAGAAAGAAACAATGTAACATATAAAATGGACCGACTTTATTATTTGGATGGAAACAAAGGTATTTCCCATAGCAACTATATATATTGTCCATATGGCATATTTAAGTTTTAGGATTAAAATCCCTTCAATAGAATATTGTTTTCATAATATTGCAATAATATGCGTATTTAGCATTGTAATGGAAAATAAGAATGAGAGTCACCAGTTGATTTCTTGCAAATATTAGATTTGTTAACTGTGATATTTAAATAGTGCAATTTTGTGTTAGTAATTTTCCTTTATAGGCATCAAAATAATGGAAATTGGCTAGTTGTGCTTACACAAAAATCATAGCAAGTGTAGCATTTACATAATTGTTTTGTAGAGACGACCCATATGTTAAAGTTTTGGTATTTTTCAAAATTTTAACTAACTTGTGCAATAAATCAAACTAAGTACTCAAAAGGATGAAGTAAGAGTACATTCCACCTTAGGAAGTCACATATTAGACAAAGGAAACCCACAAAAGTCATGGTTCAGATTAGAATGGTAAGCAAAGTCCATAACCTAGTCAAGAAAGGTTATCACAGTTCATGGCCTAGCCATAGAGTGCTTACACAGTCATGGCCTAGCCTTGAAAGGGCTCTCACAATAGTCATGGTTCAGCCCTGGAGGTCAACAGAAGGTCATGGATCATCAAGGGAGAGTCACCATAGTCACGACCCATCTTTGAAACGCTGTCAACAATCATGACCTAGCTCCAAACAGCCCTGGCTCAACCCAGATGACTCCAACCAGTCACGACCTAGCTAGTAGGAGTTACACAAGTCACGAATCAGCTCCAAACACTGTAAACAAATCACAACTCAGCCCAGGAGGGATAAATCAATCACAATCCAAATTTAGAGAATAAGAACAAGGTCATAACCTAGTTTAAAGGGAAGCAAAAACATTACGACATGCTCATATGAAATAGCAACAAACCCTAGACAGATAGTAGATGGTGACGACCCAACAAAAATAGAATCAACAACAGGAAAAACATAGAATGTCAAGCAAATAATGTGACAGCAGATGCTGGACTTCAAGTATATGAGCAACAGTAAACCCTAGATTCCAAGTAAGATGAGCAACAATAAACCCTAGATTCCAAGTAAGCGAAGCAACCAACCCTTAGAGCAGTCAAGAATCAAATCTCTCTTGTCAAGCCTTCTAAAAGGATCATGCATGGATTATACAGAAGTGCCACCATGTCGATTCACCCATGTCTAAGGCATCATCAATATGCAACATTGTATTTATCCTTTACACCCTCTACTTTTAGAGGTAAATTTGTTTCAAGATATGACACATATCAACACTTTGATCGCCTCTACATTGAAGTAAGTCTCATGCTTCATTAATGTAGTTTTGGCCTTGATTTTGGAATGGTTCAAATTAGAATGGTAAGCACAATCCACAACCTAGTCAAGAAAGGTTATCAAAGTTCATGGCCTAGCCCTAGAGTGCTTACACAGTCATGGCCTAGCCTTGAAAGGGCTCTCACAATAGTCATGGTTCAGCCTTCGAGGTCAATAGAAGGCCATGGATCATCAAGGGAGAGTCAACATAGTCATGACCCATCTTGGAAACGCTTTCAACAGTCATGACCTAGCTCGAAACAGCCCTGGCTCAACCCAGATGACTCCAACTAGGCACGACCTAGCCAGCAGGAGTTACACAAGTCATGACTCAGCTCCAAACGTTGTAAACAAGTCACAGCTCATCCCAAGAGGGATAAATCAATCACAATCCAAATTTAGAGAACATCAACAAGGTCATAACCTAGTTTAAAGGGAAACAAAAACATTACAACATGCTCATATAAAATAGAAACAAACCCTAGACAAATAGCAGATGGTGACGACCCAACAAAAAAAGAATCAACAACAGAAAAAATATAGAATGGCAAGCAAATAATGTGGCAGCATACCCTGGACGTCAAGTAGATGAGCAACAATAAACCCTAGATGCCAAGTAAGAGGAGCAACAATAAACCCTAGATGCCAAGTAAGCAGAGCAACGAACCCTTAGAGCAATCAAGATTCAAATCTCTATTGTCAATCCTTCTAAAAAGGTCACACATGGATTATACAGAAGTGCCACTAGGTCAATTCACCCATGTCGAGGGCATCATCAATATGCAACATTGTAGTTATCCTTTACACCATCTGCTTTTAGAGGTAAATGTGCTGCAAGATATGACACATATCAACACTTTGATCCCCTCTGCATTGAAGTAAGCCTCATGTTTCATTAATGTGGAATTTTGAACTCTGATCATGAACAAGTGTGCATGTTCAAACTTTGTCGGCTCACCTGAAAGTCCAACTAGGTGCAACCTAGTTGGTAACAGGACTGATTCTACATTAAAACCTAGTTCAAATTTCATTTCATGGCATTTTATTTAGTAATCTCCATCAATAAAGTTGAAGTTGCTTATTCAGACATATGGTCTTTCGTTTTCTTACTCAAATGCTTTTAAAGATGCAGAAGATCACTAAATTGAAGAACCATTTCAACCTTCTATTTCTAAACTTCTACTTCCACAGAAGCTCGGCCTGCTAACTATTATGGATATTTTTGGTGTATGTACTAGAGAAACAGTCTTCTGTAGTCAACAAAAATCATGTCCTACAGAAAGGTTCATCTAGAATATTTATTGGAGGATAGTCTTAGTGATACAAATATCCATACATCTAACATCATCTGTTCATTTTCTACAACCTGTAATTATATCACGATGGCATTTATATGCTTCTGAAGGCACATATGTTGTATTATCTTTGCTTCCCTGGTTGACAATCTAGGGATTGGGACCTAGAGATTCCAGGAACATCAGAAAGAGCTAAAAAATTGGTCTCATCCATATTAACAAGGTTGTATGTACTAGAGAAGCAATCTTCCCAATTTTGTAGTCAACAAAAATCATGTCCTACTGAAATTTAGAACCTTTATTGGAGGTTAGTTTTAGTGATACAAGTGTCCATACGTCCAACATCATCTCTTCATATTCTACAACCTGTAATTATATCACAATGACATTTATATGCCCTAACTCTATTTATTAAGGCACATATGTTGTATTATCTTTGCTTCCCTGGTTAACAGTTTAGGGATTTGGACCTAGAGATTGCAAGAACATCAAAAAGAGCTCAAAAATTGGTGTCATCCATATTAACAACATGTTGTTAAGCCATATTCTTGTTGAATATAGGTAATGAATATTGTAGTTATTGATTCCTAGAAGCATTACATATGTTTACAGACATATGACTATTGAAATCGTCATTCATAAAATTTAATAGTATGTTTTCCATGGATATGAAGGGTTTACTTCCAGGAGGTAAGTAGGCATGCCTTATACATAAAAACTATTAATAATTTTAGATCCATCTGCTTTTAGCAGAAAATAATTTTATGTTCCAGTTGTATTTTTGACTCCTAGGACATATAAATGCTTGCATACCATTTACAATTTTACAGTTGACTAGAGATCAATCTAGATTTTAACACATAATTGAAGTTTAAGTTCTAGTTGTATCTTTTGACATATACAAGGAAATATAAACGCCTATATCCCATTTGCAATAGTGCAGCTCTTTGACTGTAGAGTGAAAATTTGATAATACAAAGTAAATAGTCATATGTTTGTGTACATCAATTGCAATTACTATAGTTTAAGGGTTTTGAGATATATCTAATACCCGCAGCTAACATAGATCTTGATATACACTTAGTTTTGGTTTCATATCATTTGTACACCTTAAAACGCTTCTATTATATCAGTAGAGGATATTTAACTACATGTATACATTTTTTTTCCATATAACACCATTATGTAGCTGAGCATTTTCAATAGAATTCAACAACATTGTTTTTAGTATATTTTTACAGCAGAATTTCACAACATGATGGTAGTCACTTCGAGTGCTGCTAAAATTAAATAAGATGATTAGAAAAGATTATTTTGTAGGGATCAGAATGAAGAGACACATTGGATATGAATGTCCCTTTGAAAAATGACAAAATTCTCTTTGAAAAAATGCATAAAAGGAAAAGTAAAAAGAAAAACAAATTCCTGTAAATTGAAATCCATAAATGGTGGTCTAATGAAACACCAACTTTAGAACTTCTAAAGGACAATATGGTGATGATGTAGTTTGGGCCTTTCTTTATGAATAGTTCACTCAGACAGAAGGGATGATTGTGAGAGTTATAGCAAGTAGACATGAAATTCCATGCACTTCTGTTGTTTACCCTTAACTGATTTTGGATAATGTTCCAGAATAAGGTGTAGTGGCAAATACCAGCTTGTTTACTAGAAGATCACTAAATTGAAGAAACATTTCAACCTTCTATTTCTAAACTTCTAATTCCATAGAAACTTGTCCTGGTACCTATTATGGATCTTTTTGGTGCATGTACTAGAGAAATAGTCTTCTGTAGTTAACAAAAATCATGTCCTGCAGAAAGGTCCATCTAGAAGCTTCATTGGAGAATAGTTTTAGTGATACAAATATCCATACATCCAGCATCATCTGTTCATATTCTACAACCTGTAATTATATCACGATGACATTGATATGCTTTTGAAGGCACATATGTGGTATTATCTTTGCTTCCCTAGTTGACAATCTAGGGATTGGGACCTAGAGATTCCAAGAACATCAGAAAGAGATAAAAAATTGGCCTCATCCATATTAACAAGGTTGTATGTACTAGAGAAGCAGTCTTCCCAATTCTGTAGTCAACAAAAATCATGTCCTACTGAAATTTAGAACCTTTATTGGACGTTAGTTTTAGTGATACAAGTGTCCATACATCCAACATCATCTCTTCATATTCTACAACCTGTAATTATATCACAATGACATTTACACGCCCTAACTCTATTTCTTAAGGAACATATGTTGTATTATCTTTGCTTCCCTGGTTGATAGTCTAGGGATTTGGACCTAGAGATTCTAGGAACATCAGAAAGATCTCAAAAATTGGCATCATCCATATTAACAACGTGTTGTTCAGCCATATTCTTGTTGAATATAGGTAATCAATATTATAGTTATTGATTCCCAAAAGCATTATGTATGGTTACAGACATATGACTACTGAAATGGTCATTCATAAAATTTAATAGTATGTTTGCCATGGATATGAAGGGTTTACTTCTAGGAGGTAAATAGGCATGCCTTATACATAAAAACTATTAAGAATTTTAGATCCATCTTATTTTAGTAGAGACTACGTTTATGCTCCAGTTGTAGTTTTGACTCCTAGGACATATAAATGCTTGCATACCATTTACAATTTTACAGTTGATTAGAGATCAATCTGGATTTTAACACAGAATTGAAGTTTAAGTTCCAGTTGTAGCTTTTGACATATATGAGGAAATATAAACGCCTATATCCCATTTGCAATAGTGCAGCTCTTTGACTATAGAGTGGAAATTTGATAATACAAAGTAACTAGTCATATGTTTGTGTACATCAATTGCAATTACTATAGTTCAAGGGTTTTGAGATAAATCTAACACCCGCAGCTAACATAGAGTTTGATATACACTTAGCTTTGGTTTCATATGATTTGTACACCTTAAATCACTTCTATTATATTAGTAGAAAATATTTAACTACATGTATATATTTTTTTCCATATAACACGATTATGCAGCTGACCATTTTCAGTACAATTCAACATACGACCTCAGGTTTTCTTACTCAAATGCTTTTAAGGATGCAGAAGATCACTAAATTGAAGAACCATTTCAACCTTCTATTTCTAAACTTCTACTTCCAGCGAAGCTCGGCCTGCTACCTATTATGGATATTTTTGGTGTATGTACTAGAGAAACAGTCTTTTGTGGTCAACAAAAATCATGTGCTGTAGAAAGGTCCATCTAGACGCTTTATTGGAGGATAATTTTAGTGATACAAATATCCATACATCCAGCATCATCTGTTCATATTCTACGACCTGTAATTATATCACGATGACATGTATATGATTCTAAAGGCACATATTTTGTATTATCTTTGCTTCCCTGGTTAACAATCTAGGGATTGGGCCTAGAGATTCCAGGAACATCAGAAAGAGTTAAAAAATTGGCCTCATCCATATTAATAAGGTTGTATGTAATAGAGAAGCAGTCTTCCCAATTCTGTAGTCAACAAAAATCATGTCCTACTAAAATTTAGAACCTTTATTGGAGGTTAGTTTTAGTGATACAAGTGTCCATACGTCCAACATCATCTCTTCATATTCTACAACCTTTAATTATATCACAACAAAATTTATATTCCCTAACTCTATTTCTTAAGGCACATATGTTGTATTATCTTTGCTTCCCTGGTTGACAGTCTAGGGATTCAGACCTAGAGATTCCAGGAACATCAGAAAGAGCTCAAAAATTGACGTCATCCATGTTAACAACGTGTTGTTCAGCCATATTCTTGTTGAATATAGGTAATGAATATTACCTACATGTATACATTTTTTTCCATATAACACCATTATGCAGCTGAGCATTTTTAGTAGAATTCAACAACACTGCTAGACTATTGACTGCTGTAGGTTTTCCTTCTCCAATATTGGGCTTCCATACTTTGAGTGGGAGAGATTTGCTAGCCAACTACAATCTGCCTTAAATCTTTGTCAAACACTTTAAATGGAAACTGTTGTAGGTTTAGTGTGACTGCTTGAACCATATGCAATTATCATTATGGATTTTGATTGCATTTTTTGTGTGGTAGAGCATGATAATTAGTGGTATCTCTTACAACTAGACAAGTGGTATTTAACATAGTGGTATTTGATTCTATAAATATCTGCAATTCCATAAATCCACAATGATTTTTGCTAGATTTCAGGATAAAAATTTTCCTTGATGAGTTGAAAAAGAGCCAATTCGTAGAATATTTAGACTAGGGCTAAATTTTTTAAACAAATTGTGGAATATCTTCCTTAAGTGGAGATATATTTGTCGATTGGCATAATTATAGTTGTAGCTCAGTAAATACCTCAAGGGGGTATTGTACATGCCCTGTAAACTTTGCCATGATCTTACATTTGCTTTCTAAGAGTTATAGCAAGAAGATAGAAAGTCCATGCACTTCTGTTGTTTAACCTTAACTGATTTTGGATAATGTTCTAGAATAAGGTGTAGTGACAAATACCAGCTTGTTTGCCATGTCCATGATGGTCCTATTTGGATTCTCAGAACCATCCTGGGGTTTCGTTCCATTGGAGAATGTACAATTTGGGTAACCTTTCCCATTATCAGCCCAATTGATAATATTAAGGTGGAACACTTTTGTCTGCTTACCTTTAAATCTAAGTTGCAAACAACCAGAGTTAAACGTGGGCTTTAAATTTCATGATTGAAACTCAACTCTCAGTCACATTGAAAACCTAAGGATCATGCTTTGGTTTTCCCTTTCTAAAGTCATTAAACTACACTTGTTGGTTAAAGGAGGGCCGCTTTGCAATGATTCAAAAGCAATTTAACTATCACATCACCGAGTTTCTGGTGTAGTTCATTCTCAGTTGTGTTAACTTTTAAGGCTTCAGTTTGAGTTTTCAGATTCTTACTGTGGTTCCTTCCATTGGAGAATCTAGTAATTTGGGTAACTTTTCCCATTAGCTACCCAATCTTCTGATATAGCATCCAAGAAGGTAGTTGTAAGACATGCTACATGTAGCATTGAGAAACAAGTTGGATCTTTATGAATGAGTTTAATCATAAGTGTCACAACTAAAGAGAAGATGTCACCACCAAAATTATGGGAATGACAGAATATTAATGATAGGATTGATTGGAAGGTACTCTCCTCTAAGCCTACATGTCTTGCTATGGCATACGTTGTTGATCCCAGTGCCTTGAGTAACCTCAGATTGTAGTCTCTTAATAGTACTGTCTAAACCTCTAGAGATGTCAAGAAAATACCTTTTCCTGCTATAGTTCCTACTACTAATGTTCCAAAACCTCGAAAAAGACCAGAGACCCCATCTGCTTTTATTGTATGCTTGCACACTGCTAGACCATTCATATGGGATAACTCAGCTCCTGCCACTTGAATTCATGTCTTCACAACTAATACACGGTGCAAGATAGCTGACACAGCAGAAAAGAGATCTGCTCCCAATAAAAATTTCAATTGTTCCTTTGGTTGAATTTGGGCATGGTTTTTCTCACAACCTTCTTCTCCTATAATTCCTTGCAATCATACTAATTGACTTTTGTAGGTTTTCCTTCTCCAATATTATTGGGCTTCCAGACTTTGCGTGGAGAGATTTTCTAGCCAATTGTAATCTGCCTTAAATCTTTGTCAAACACTTTAAATGGAAACTGATGTAGGTTTAGTGTGATTGTTTGAACCATATGCGATTATCATTATGGATTTTGACTGCATTTTTGGAGTGGTAGAGCACGATAATTGGTGTTATCTCTTACAACTAGACAAGTGGTATTTAACATAGTGGTATTTGATTCTACAAATATCTACAATTCCATCAATCCACAATGATTGTTGCCAAATTTCAGGCCAAAATTTTCCCTTGAGGAGTTGAAAAAAATCCAATTCATAGAATATTTAGACTAGGGCTACTTTTTTTAAACAAATTGTGGAATATTTGCCTTAAGTGGAGATATATTTGTCGATTGGCATAATTATAGTTGTAGCTTAGTAAACACCTCAAGGGGGTATTGTACATGCACTATAAACTTTGCCATGATCTTGCATTTGCTTTCTGAGAGTTATAGCAAGTAGACAAAAAGTCCATGCACTTCTGTTGTTTACCCTTAACTGATTTTGGATAATGTTCCAGAATAAGGTGTAGTGGCAAATACCAGCTTGTTTGCCATGTCCATGATGGTCCTATTTGGATTCTCAGAACCATCTTGGGGTTTCGTTCCATTGGAGAATGTACAATTTGGGTAACCTTTCCCATTATCAACCCAATTGATAATATTAAGGTGGAACACTTTTGTCTAGTTACCTTTAAATCTAAGTTGCAAACAACTAGAGTTAAATGTGGGATTTAAATTTCATGATTGAAACTAAACTCTCAGTCACATTGAAAACCTAAGGATCATGTTTTGGTTTTCCCTTTCTGAATTCATTAAACTGTGCTTGTTGGTTAAAGGAGGGCCACTTTGTAGTGATTCAAAAGTAGTTTAACTATCACATCACTGAGTTTCTAGTGTAGTTCATTCTCAGTTGTCTTAACTTTTAAGGCTTTGGTTTGAATTTTTAGATTCCTACTATGGTTCCTTCCATTGGAGAATCTAGTCATTTGGGTAACTTTTCCCATTAGCTACCCAATCTTCTGATATAGCATCCACGAAGGAAGTTGTAAGACATGATGCATGCAGCATTGAGAAACAAGTTGGATCTTTATGAATGAGTTTACTCATAAGTGTCATAGCTGAAGAGAAGATGTCACCACTTAACTTATGGGAATGACAAATGATTAATGATAGGCTTGATGGTAAGGTACTCTCCTCTGAGCCTACATGCCTTACTTTGGCATATGTTGTTGATCCCAGTGCTTTGAGTAACATCAGATTGTAGTCTCTTAATAATACTGTCTAGACCTCCACGGATGTCAAGAAAAGACCTATGTCTGCTATAGTTCCTACTACTAATCTTCCAAAACCTCGAAAAAGACCAGAGACCCCATCTGCTTTTACTGTATACTTTCACATTGCTAGACCATTCATATGGGATAACTCAGCACCTGCCACTTGAATTCGTGTCTTCACAACTAATATAGGGTGCAAGATAGCTGACACAGCAGAAAATAGAACTGCTCCCAATCAAAATTTCAATTGTTCCCTTGGTTGACTTTGGGCATGGTTTTTTTCACAACCTTCTTCTCCTATAATTCCTTGCAATCATACTAATTGACTGCTTTAGGTTTTCCTTCTCAAATATTTGGCTTCTAGAACTTGCGTGGGAGATATTTGCTAGCCAACTGCAATCTACCTTGAATCTTTCTCAAACACTTTAAATGGAAACTAATGTAGGTTTAGTGTGACTGTTTGAACCATATGAGATTATCATTATGGATTTTGACTGCATTTTTGGTGTGGTAGAGCATGATAATTGGTGGTATATCTTACAGCTAGACAAGTGGTATTTAACATAGTGGTATTTGATTATACAAATATATGCAATTCCATCAATCCATAATGATTGTTGCCAGATTTGAGGCCAAAATGTTCCTTTGAGGAGTTGAAAAAGAGCCAATTCGTAGAATATTTAGACTAGGGCTAAATTTTTTAAACAAATTGTGGAATATCTGCCTTATCGATTGGAATAATTATAGTCGTAGCTCAGTAAATACCTCAAGGGGGTATTGTACATGCCCTGTAAAATTTTCCATGATATTACATTTGCTTTCTGAGAGTTATAGCAAGTAGAGAGAAAGTCCATTCACTTCTATTGTTTACCCTTAACTGATTTTAAATAATGTTCCAGAATAAGGTAGCAAATACCAGCTTGTTTTTAATTTCCATGATGGTCCTATTTGGATTCTCAGAACCATCTGGGGTTTCATTCCATTAGAGAATGTACAATTTGGCCCAACCTTTCCCATTATCAGCCCAATTGATAATATTAAGGTGGAACACTTTTGTCTGCTTACCTTTAAATCTAAGTTGCAAACAACCAGAGTTAAACATGAGCGTTAAATTTCATGATTGAAACTGAACTCTCAGTCACATTAAAGACCTAAGGATCGTGCTTTGGTTTTCCCTTTCTAAAGTCATTAAACTGCTCTTGTTGGTTAAAGGAGGGCCTCTTTGCAGTGATTCAAAAGTAGTTTAACTCTCACATCACTGAGTTTCTGGTGTAGTTCATTCTCAGTTGTCTTAACTTTCAAGGCTTCGGTTTGAATTTTCAGATTCCTACTGTGGTTCCTTCCATTGGAGAATCTAGTAATTTGGGTAACTTTTCCCATTAGCTACCCAATCTTCTAATATAGCATCCAAGAAGGCAGTTGTAAGACATGTTGCATGCAACATTGAGAAACAAGGTGGATCTTTATAAATGAGTTTACTCATAAGTGTCACAGCTGAATAGAAGATGTTACCACCAAACTTATGGGAATGAAAAAATATTAATGATAGGCTTGATGGCAAGGTACTCTCCTCTGAGCCTACATGCCTTGTTGTGACATATGTTGTTGATCTCGGTGCCTTGATTAACCTCAGATTGTAGTCTCCTAATAGTACTGTCTAGACCTCCATGGATATCAAGAAAATACCTCTAGCCGCTATAGTTCCTACTACTAATGTTCCAAAATCTTGAAAAAGACCAGAGACCCCATCTGATTTTACTGTATGCTTGCACACTGCTAGACCATTCATATGGGATAACTCAGCTCCTGCCACTTGAATTCCTGTCTTCACAACTAATATAGGGGGCAAGATAGATGACACAGTAGAAAAGAGAACTGCTCCCAATCAAAATGTCAATTGTTCCCTTGGTTGACTTTGGGCATGGTTTTTCTCACAACCTTCTTCTCCTATGATTCCTTACAATCATACTAATTGACTGCTGTAGGTTTTCCTTCTCCAATATTGGGATTCCAGAATTTGCGTGGGAGAGATTTGCTAGCCAACTACAATCTGCCTTGAATCTTGGTCAAACACTTTAAATGGAAATTGTTGTAGGTTTAGTGTGACTGTTCGAACCATATGTGATTATCATTATGAATTTTGATTGCATTTTTTTGTATGGTAGAGGATGATAATTGGTGGTATCTCTTACAACTAGACAACTGGTATTTAACATAGTGTAGTTACACAAAAAGAATAATAGACTTGAACATGTAGTACTAAAGAAAATCAGCTTGGTTTTTATTACCACCCTCCCACAAATTTGGAATGCAAATGGATGGAACTTGCAACATGCGTCTAGTTCCTTTGACCACTTCGTAGTTAGGCAAAGTACTCATGTCCGAAATGGAATGTTGAACAAGTAATTAAAACTACAAATCATTCATGTAGCAAATGCTAATTAAAGTAATTAAATCTACAAAGATGTTGAAATCTGAATTCCATGTGTGTATACTAAAATCCTAATGAGGAATAAACGTATTTGTAATGGACTTTGAATGAATGGTAAAGTATTGCTTGGTTTTGTAGTTTTGTATTATACATGTTGGTCTATAATCTCACACCTTTAGTCTCAATAGGTAATTTTTTGATTCCACTATGATAAATTCCTTAATGTTGTAAATCATTATTAAATAAAGTGGATCAAACTTTTAGCTTATCCTCGTTAAAAACTGAGCATCTTCACTGCTGTTGATTAAGTTTAGATAAGACAACCTTAGTTTTTTTTCAAAATAAAATCATATTAGTTGAAATTTCGCAAAAGATAGACTAGACAACTTTCATAGTTTTGTTTTGATTTAGAAATAATCATGTTAATTTCAACTTTCACTTGAGATGGTAAATTTCAAGTTCAATGTTTCTTCAATAACTCTAAAAGTAGTTAGCATATATTTGAAGAAGAATTTGGCCTAAACATTATATTGTCTTGTAAAGCATAATTTATTTTATTCATTCTATATGTTATCACGGGCCATTCTAAGTTGATACTCATATGGGTAGGCTTGTTCTCTTCTCAAGCTAAATGGGTCAGCTAATGGCATTTCAGGGTTTGGTTCCTTGCGTCTACGTCTTCTTCTATTGTGATATGAAAATGTATGGTGTACATGTGTGTGTATGTATGGTTGTAGATACACTTTATATGTGTGGTTATTATCTGTTGATGAGATGATGTTTACATTCATGGTTGGAAAACTCATGAGAATGCATAAATGATCACACTAATATTTGCAATATAACACAAAATATGCATTATGTAATGAAATTGTGACTAATGTTTTCAGTTGATTATTTCTTGGTATTTGCAGAAAAACGATGAAGATGGCGTAGCTAATGATACTGATTATATTGCCACCGATGTACCAACAAGAGATATTAATGATAATGATACAATTGGATCAAATGCAAATAATGATGGATATGATGTTGGGATAGATGATGAGGATGAGGATGAGGATGATGGTAGCCATTAATGCTACTATTGAGACTGTGGATGTTTTTTTCTTTCTCCATGCTACTAGACACATATTGTTATTTTTGAGATTATCCAAGATCATAGTACATTTTGGGTCATTTTGATTTGTGATTATCCAAGCTCATAGGACATTTTGATTTTGATTTGTAGACATATAAACTTGGATTACTATTGATAATTTTGATTTTTAATATTTCTTGTAATATTGATATTTTCACTATATATTGTCTATTATTTTTTTAACCTTAATATGATTATCTGTATGATAGATTATTGATGTGATGATGTTTTATAATTTCACTTATTTTGAATGAAAAATAATGCCGATGTTATCATTATTATATTTTATATTTATATATATTGGAAGTTGTTGATGATATTTTAATGGAAAATTAATATTACTGTTTTGGATAAATGTTGCATGTTTTTGTAAAATTTATTCATAAACGCTATGTAATTAATCTCAATAATTGTATCTACAATTAATTTGAATGTTTCATTATGTTATTTAATAACTATGAAGTAATGATAAATGAGAACTATTGAAATGAATGAATAATTATAATAATTTGATATAATAAATATAAGAGCACACAATTGGATATGGTTGTAGGTGTTAAATAACAAGTCTAATGTGGTGCTAATAAGGAAACAAAAACATGAGCTAAAACATATGCCCACTTTATTCTAGATCTAGAAGCAACGTTGGATGCAAAACTTGGCGCTAAGTTGGAAGTCAATTTTGATGCTATTTTGTATGCCAAAGTAGAAGCTAAACCAGTGGCCAACGAAGGAGCAAAATTGGATGCTAAATGAGAAGCTAAATTAGGCTCTCACAAGGAAGCAAAATAAGAAGGAATCCTAGGAGTTAAACAAGAAGAAAAATGTGGCGCTAGTGTGGAAGTAAAAATGGATGAAAAATTGGGTGCTAAAGTAGTAGCAAAACATGGTGTTAATGTGGGCATAAATAGAGATGCAAAACTAGACATTAAAAAGGATGCAACACTTGGCGCTAATGATGAAGCCAAACATGACGTTGATATGGTAGCAAAATAAGATGTTACTTTGGATGCAAAACACAATGCTATATAGGAAGCAAAATATGGTGCAACAATAGAATAAAAAATTGGCATCATTTTGGTAGCAAAACACGATGCAAAAAAGGAAGCAAAAATTGGTGCAAATTTGGAAGCGAAAATTGATGCATATTTGGAAGTAAAACATGGTGCAAAATGGGATGCTAAAGTGGTAGCACAAATGGATGCAATATTGGATGCTAATTTGGATGCAAAAATGGTGCTAATGGGGATTCCATTTAGGAAGCAAAAGCAAGCGCTCTCTAGGAAGCAATAGAAGACGCTCTCTAGGAAGCAAAATAGGACGTTATTTAGGAAGAAAAGTTGGACGTTATTTTAAAAGCAAAAAAATAAACGCTATTTTGGATGCCATAAATGATTCTATTTAGGACGCAAAAAATGATGCTTTTTGAGACGCTTTAAGTTTTGTCCATGACGCGTCCCATTTAGCGTCTAGTTTGGCCACTCAATTTTTAAAAAAATTACACTAAAAAGGGACGCTAATTCCAAGATTTGTTGTAGTGTGTGGAACTGTTTCCAAGTCCCAACCATCCTTCACAATTAGAGATTGCGCCCTCCCTTAGTCAAAATATGCTTATTTTGAGTTATGACAGCTTTCTGCTTTTCCTAGCTCATAAGGATACTGTTTTTTTCCTTTCAAAAAAATTCTTTCTTTTTTCTTACAACTTTTCTGAGCTCCATAAGAGGAAACTTCCCTCCCCTTTGAAATGCTTTCATGCTTTTACCTATGTCTTCTTTTCTGTTGCTTTTAGGAAACTTCCCTTTGTTCTCCTGTTTTCTTTTGTCATGGACTTTCTTATTTTTACCAAGGCAAGTTGACTAGATTTCCCCAATGGGCCCTCCTAACATGGCAACCTTAATTCCACATCATTATTTTGCATAATAAATAAAATTGTTGAAATAAAATTAAATACATGCCTTAAAACACTTATTAGCAAAATTTGTCCTAGGAAGAATAATTAATATCACTTTGATCCCCTAGGAACTTAGCATAGTCAACAATTTTAATGGTCAATTTGAGGGGACATGACAGTCCTCCCCTCCCAAATCTACTTTTCCTCAAGAAAAAGCACCACAGAGTGCTACAAATTTTTCCACCATGTTTTTGCTGCACCACTCTGACCAAAGCCATTTCTCTAATACCATTTCCTTTAGCAAGATTGCCAACCCAGTTAAAGTAACTGAGTACAGTTCTCGGATCCAACTACCTCCTCTGTAAGGACCCAAATTTTGCTGCCACCTTTTGAACTTTGTCATCCCTAAGAATGGTTGGATCCCATGGTTTTATCTTCCTCCTTCCACCCATCAGTAAAAACAACCAAATTTTATCATTGTAGAGGATGAAAATGAGGTTATGAAAATCATACCACCATATTGGAAGCTCATCTCTCCCCATGGAAACTGCACATTTTTAAAATTCTCCCACCAGACATGGAATTCCTCCTCTACTATCTTTGTTCTGGTGCAAAAACTCAACATTATGCTACTTGTTCCACTAAACTGACTCAAGTGGAACTTCCATGCATAGCCATGCATGATGAAGACATCAAATAGATACCTCTGATGTTTCTTGTATACACAAAAACATAATGGTGAAATTTCCATACCACATGGCTGAACCATTAATTCATCAATGGAATATGTAGGAGCCTCCTGCTCCTTGTGTGGCATCAATAGGAAAAATCCCTTCAACCAATTTTCATCCCTATGTGTGCCTACTAAACTAGAAGTGTGGAATGATTTATAGTAAAACAAACCTCTGCAAAATGTGTCCACCAAAGGTGTTGATGCATCAAACCCAGCATGGGCTGGTCCAACAGAAGGGATCTCTTCTGAATCTTCACTGAAAAGAGGACTCCTTCCATGAGAAAAGTCATTCTTTCTCGGGCAATGGCCATGTGCTTGGAACTCATCATCTTCATCCCAAAATTCATTAAGCACAAAAAAATTAGAATGCAACTCATGTGCATGTGTATGGAATGTATCCAATAGCTGTAAATTAAGTCTTTGAGGTTGTCCATATGTCAGGACAACGCCATTCACACCAAAGGATTTATTGCAGAAATTAAACTCTTTACCTTCCACAGTCTTTATTCCCAAGGTGTCTCTCTCCACCCAATCAATGGATGAACAAAGAATTTTGTTTTCTGACCCATACGGAATGTGATCAGCCAACTCCTCTAGATTAGATTCTACAATCCATAAGGGGTTGTCAAAATGTGTCTCTTCCCAAGTATATGTATCAGAAAACCCTTCACTGGTGCAAGCAATTCTAGTACATATTTTATCCTCTATTTCTATGATATTTTTGGTTACCCAATCCCTGAATAGATGATCATGTTTTCTTGTTGATTCACTTAAAATGTCCTCATCCATATTTCTTATAGCTAAGAACTCCTTTATGCCATTCTGCATACCAATAGGTGCTTGGCCGAAATAATATTCATCAAGGCTCTTTACAAACACCTGCAAATCTGCTCCTCCCTCATGGTTGTCCTCCACATGAGGTCCCTCCATTATACCCAAAACATTTTCTTCCACGAAACATGAAAGGTGTGACACCTTCAAATCATTTTGCAGTTGACATATCTACAAATTTGACTCTCTAAGGTATATCTGTGTGCTCTTCAATAAGTCATTAGTGATCTCTAACTTATTAGTGATCCTTTCTACTTTGTCTTCTTCCTTATTGATTGCACAGTGATACATTTCAGCCTTTAGGAGCAGATTATATATGTCAGACAATAGGTTCATATAGCTCTCCTTCATCTTGGCCATGCCTTCTTTCAGTTCTATGCACTCCTCTAGAAAATATTCTCCTTCCATTTCTCCTCCAGAAGCTTTCCAACAACACCTAGCCACCAAGGAATTTATGTCAACAAGGTTTTTCAAGGCTGCTTTAAGCTTTTCTCTGTCCTCCTTAAGTGGTCCACTCAGATGATATGGCTCAAAAAGAAGATCCCGCACCAAGGTATCTTCCTCTAACATCCGGCATATAATACTACTTTTCTTGTGGCATGGATCCACAACAAAAAACTCATTCTCATCATGCAAGTTTGCCTTTGAATTTTCTGCAAAATTACTTCCATGGTGTGAAGTGGACGGTATCTATGAAGGATGGAATGACATGCGATATGTAAAAAAATCAGAAAGCATATCAGGCCTTGGCATTTCATCTTCATCATGCTGCAATAGAGTCCAAAATTCTAAACTGTGCTCATCTCTCTGCATCATATTTTTCTCCTTCAATTTCCCTAGTTCACACTCGACTGGTGGGGTTTTGTCTTCCACTTCATTGGGAAGTTCAGATGACATATTTATATCTGATATATGTTCTTCTATTGGATCTGATACAAAATATCCCTCATCACCATTGACAACATCCTCCTCCTTTGCAATGGTTTTGTGATCATCAACAGAAAAACTAGGAGTAATTTCATCTCCCTCACAATTGTCCTTCATCTTGTAGTCCTCAGATGCAAGTGAATAATTTTTATCCTCCCAGGGATCAGATGGTTGTAGGTGTACATGGCTGTTGCAAAAATCAGATATTTTACCATCCATGTTCTTCATCTTCCCATCTTTATGTGCAGATACTTTGGTGGCCTGCTCCTCCACCAAATTTCTTGGTTCACACCTAAGTGGTGTGGCCTTGTTTTCTTCCTCATTTTGTGTACCTATTTTGGATCTGATCCAAAATATTTCTCACCACCCATACATGATCCAAAACCTTGAGCAATGATTTGAAGATCACCCACCCAAAAACTTGAAGTGCCTTCATCTTCAACTCCTTCACCTATGCAACCACCTTGTGGTGATTTGCACTTCAACTCATGGATATTTTCTTTTCCTTGATCACTTGAAGAACTAAGTGAATCATATCCTTTTTCCAGGATTGAGAATGGATTTGGGACCTCATCCTCCTCTTCATCCTTCCCATTCATATGGTTTGTACCAGCATGCCCTTCTTCTTTTTCCTCATCAATACTTCCATTAGAAGCACTACATGTTTCTTCCTCTAGAAAGTTTATGACCTTCTCCTTTGATAAGTGGTTTGTCAGTGGCTCTTTCCTTTCCAAGAAAGTTGATGAAACTTCACTCTCTAGAATAGTACTACTGTCGCTACTTTTGAAATATCTGCTAGAAGAACACCCAAACAATCTCATAATGATTGGACCAACAAATGTCTTTGCTACATCTTCTCTTTTGGATTTTCATTCTTCTTCCTTACTCACATAGTTGGAACAACTTGGTTCCTCTATGGATTATTTTCTAACATTGAAAGAATGCTCATCCACATCCTTGGGCTCAAATCCAAATCTGAAATAAAAATAGTCCTTGAAAGGAATGAATTTACAAATCTTTTCCCCCAATGCAAGATACTCTTTGTAGTGGTGGGGAAACTTTTCACTGGAATCTATCATCTTTGCTAAATACTTCTTAGGATTAGACATTGATTGTTCAACCATTATGTATTCATACGCCTCATTTTCACAAAAGTAAACATCATGGTCTCTTGACATTTGCAATCCATCATTAACATAGATCACCTCTTCTTCTTCAATCACTGGTAGCAACCTCATGGTTGCAATTTTGACTTATTGATATGCAATGTTAGTGAGTAGAGATACTTATTTCCACAGGAGTGGGGAGATATTCTTCTCAATATAATCTATTATTCATTTCTAATATTTAAATCTATATTTAGAAGCTTTGGGCCTGAATTTGTCAACATAGATTTGAGATAATGTCCTTGATTTGATCAAATATCAGCTTGTTTAGGTTAGCCAAAACTTGGATGTCAATATTTTCCAAGGCATTCAATTTTAAGTCTAGGCATCAAAATATTTCATACTATGTTGATGTCTCGACTCCTAAAAACTATCAAGGTTGAGAGCCAATGCAATCAATGTTGCCCAAAACATTTCCTTCGTGTAACAAAATAGTAGATTCTCTATAAAGGGAATATTTGGTGTACACGTGTTCCATGGAAGTCATTATGAGGTGTGCATCAATTATGGATCTCACTACACCACAATACCCATGAAAATGAATATTTGTCCCACATGTGCCATTTGAGAAGATGGATGTATGCAACATCAAACAAACATTCTCCCAGTATTGAGTCACATGACTTGGATAAAAGTAGATGAGTCAGAATGGGGCACTGAATTCTCCCAAACACTCTATGATAGAGTGGGGATAATAGTACATAGATGACTAAAAGTGGGACCATACCTTTTCCTGGTAACACTGTGATGGAGTGGGGATATTAGTCCCATGTTAACTCCCTTGATGAGAGGGAAGGATTATTTGATAGTGACATTCTCTCGGACACTTTGTGACAGAGTGGGGAGATCTCTTGGACACCTTGTGAATGGGTGGAGAGATCACTACATTGTATCATACACTCTATGATGTTGTGGGGAGATCTCTCAGACACCCTGTGAAGGGGTGGAGAGGCCATTGCATTCTCCCAAACACTTTGTGATGGAGTGAGGATATCTCTAGAACACCTTGTGAAGAGGTGGATATGCCACAACATTCTCTCAACTATGTATGTATGTTGTACTTTGAACTACTATGATAGAGTGGAGATATCTCTTGGAAAAATTTTGAAGGGGTGGAGAGGCCATTGCATTCTCTCTAACACTTTGTGATGGAGTGGGATATCTATCGGACATCTTGTGAAGGGATGGGGAGACCAACACATGCTCGTGGACACTCTATGAGTGAGTGGGGAGATCTCTTGGACATCATGTGATGTGATGGATAAATTTAGTGCATTCTTCTAGACACTCTTAGACAGAGTGGGGATATCTCTAGGACACCCTGTGATGGGATGGAGAGACTGGTGCATATAACTAGTGCATACTAGCGCATATTACATGTAGGCTCTCCAATGGAATGGAATGATCTGGTGTATGTAGACCCACAAATGTAATGGGTTGAGTTGTTGACTCTTTGATAGAATAATTTGAGTTGTTACATGTAGGTTCCCTAATGGACAGGGTTGATTTGGTGCATTCTAACTCCTCGATGAATTGGGTTGAGTTGTTGACACTTCTCGATGGACTAGTGATACTATGTTGGAAGAACTTGCTTATGATATAGAGATGTTAGAGACTGTTTTGATTTACAAATAATATCCATATGCAGTATTATACTATGACTATTCTTGCTTGGTGAAGAGGGATTGTTGATGTAGTAGTTGTGTGAGGAATCCTCACAAAGTCGGCCTTAGAAAATATAATAATATATAATTATTATTATGCATAAAAGACAAGTCAGACAAGATTAAGTGTGCAAGTTGGCCCCAGTTAAAGTGAACAAAAAAACATAAATTCAACTATAAATAACAAGGTGCGTCACTCAATTTCACCCAACCAAGTTCATTCCACTCAAGGAAGAAGTTTGCTACCAGTTAGAAGAAGTATTTTTCAGGGTTCCCTATCTTTGGAGGAGTTTCTCCTTTGTTCTTGGGGTTTATCGATATTATTCTATATGTGCCTACTATATATTTGGATGTATGTTGTACTTTGAGCTAATATCTCTATCACAAGGTTGTTGTGTGTTACCCCAAAGTCATGTTGGACTTTGGGGGAGGGGGGGTCTTTCCAAAACCCCCCGTAAAAGTCCAAGTCAGGTTGGACTTTTTTTTTTTTTTTTGGGGGGGGGGGGG
>LPNX010571260.1:96009-164785 GCA_001517045.1 Pseudotsuga menziesii
GAACATACAAGATGGCCTCTTCTTGGAAGGAATTTTTTCTCTCATTGAAATCAAGTTTTTTCTTTCCAAAGCAAGAGAAACATAAGCTAAATAATGATGATGTTCAATTCCATAAGTACTAATCCGATGTTGTTTAGCACCAAAGTTTGCTCCGTCGATTAAAGGACCACCAATTGAAGAAGTGCAGGAACCACACTCGAAGAAGGATGATTTTATTAGAAACACACTTTGTAAATTGAAATCCATAATGACATGTAATTAAAAAACTTGTCCTTCCTTTGATATGTTGTTATTATTTTAAGTTGTTCTTAAATGGAAGGGTAAAAATAGAATTTTAAATTTTTTTTATGAGGCCAATTTTAACCTTGCACTTCTTGGAGATGCTATAAATTTATGGACTGGTTTGGGCGGGTTCAAAATTGTACATTGCTTGGAACACAAACAAAAGGATTTCATAATTACATGTACACAACGAAAGATTCATAAAGGATTTCATCACTACATTTACTATATTTAATCATGACATAAATAATTAATAAAATTCCACAATTGTATATATACTATACTTTTTATGCAACTTTACTTCTTATCAGACATTACCAATGATCCATGATATATATAGATTTGGAAAATGTTTTCAAGGTATAAACTAGATGATAACACCATTATAGAGAAGTGTTGTCAAAATAGTCTCCATGACATTCTCAATGAGAAAATTGATAAAAGTTATTATTGTATCACTCAAGTTAATATAAATCAATTCTATAAGAAAAGAAGGATTGTCCGGTCCTTTCTAAGAATATTTTTTAAAATGGAAAAAATAAATATCATAGAAAAATGGCTTTCTGTGTACACTATACTAGCATGACAGAGTAGTAGACAAAAAAAATATATTCATTTCAAATTGATTATCTATTTGAATTATGAAAGGACGACCACTCTTTCCATTCAATGGTATCCCAAAAGAATGAGCTCTCTTTCTAGGACATCATAAATGACATACTAAATTCCCAAAACCCCAAAATATACCTAATTGGGAAAAGAGAATCCTCTATTTCTGCTCACCATCTACTTTTATGTACTCCCAAAATAGAACCCATTGAGGAAGGATCAACCGCTCCTTTTCTATGTGAATATTATATTCTTAAAGAACTATAGATATAAGGACCCTTTTTGGAAAATTTGGCTAGATTGCATGAGTCACTAATTTCTTCTTATAGAAGTAACAATTTACCCACTAATCCAAATATAGGCCTCTATGATGGACCTGGAATCATCAAAATCATAAATATTATAATGAATTTACAAAACATCGTAAAGACCTACTTGGAGAAAGAGTGAGTGCACTTTCTCCTCACCATCCACTAGTCTACCTAAACAAAAGCAAAACCCCTTGAAGAATGAGTGACCTCTCTTCTCTGATAAATTTTCATCTTCCAACAAACTATTTGAATAAAATTTCCTATGAAATTTTTGGATATGTATGAACTTTCCCAACCAACAAAATCAAACTCCTTGAGGAAGGAGCGATCGATCTTTCTCTGTTAAAATTTTAGTTTGTCAACAATTTGTTTGAAGAAGAGCTCTAACAAACTATGTGAGTTTATGATTACGTCAGATATTGTTAGTTTCTCCACCACCATACACGTGTCACTTGTTGAGTGGTACACATGGATGCTAGCTCATGGAAGTGACATTACCATCTAAGGAAAGAGTTATATTTCATATTTGTTAAAATACATTTCAATTTAAAGGGTTAAAATATTGGTAATACTTCTATGTTGACAAGTTAAGATAAATTATTCCTTTCATTTGAACATAAGAAAAGGCTACAAGCAACAAAGTTCCTGCCTTTGGATAAAAAACAAATGAATATTTCGAAGAAATATTAATATATTTTGGGAATATTAATATATTATGACAATAATAGTATATTATGTCAATATTTATAATGGTGACATAATAGATCTGCATAATTAAGAAACAAAAAACTATGCGCGGCTAGTTGGGAAACCATGTCAAAGAGCCACCAGAATGGTTCTAAAGACAGTCAAAACTATGCTAGTCTTGGGTTTGCGAAACTTGAAAGGAGGCAGGTTCGCAACATTCTCCACCAGAGGAGGCCTATTAAAAGTTGGTCCAAAGGATTTCCCCATTTGATCAACCATCCATGTGACAACCTCCATAAGGTAAACATTTTGATTTTATTTATTTTCTAAAAATTAATAAGAAAACGTATTAAAAATATATAAAACAAAATCATATAAAAAACAAAAATAGTAAAGAAACTATAATGAATTAGGTAAATTAAAAAAAAAGAAAAAACTATAAAAAAACAAAAGATATAAATAAAATGAATTGATTAAAAAACTATATAAAATAGAATTAAAAAAATTCCAATAATATAAAATATATTAGAAAATCATGTAACATGAAAAAAAAGATTGCAAATCTTACATTGGAAGGGCTTAATGGGGATGCTGGGACGACCTTGTAGGGGGGTTGATTCTCAAAATTAAGTTGGCCATAAGTGTTGTTCCAAGTCTAATCTATAAATGGGTGACATTCCTCGATTGATTCTATGCTCCATGGGTTTGATTTCTACAATTATTACTATTTCTTATATCTTTTTATCTCTCTTCTACTTATGATCCTAATATTTAATTAGCACTGGAGAAAATTTGAAGTCTCAAATGAGTCTTTTAAGGAAAATAATAAAACAATAGTTATAATAATAAAATAATATTTATGAATTTTGTAGGAAGAGATAAAAAAACTACTTTTTTCCTTTGTATCTTCAACATATCTCCTTTCATTTTACTTAAATTTTGAGCGGGAGCACTAATTGGATGCAAAACTAAATTATGCATCCAACGAGTACCCACATTGCATACTTTTTAGGTGCCACGCCCCATTAAAAACATGAAATACATTAAAACAAAGTGTTGCTTGAAAGTAACACGTTTTTTTAATATATTTCATGTTTTTCATGGTGGGGGGCGCCTCAAAAGTATGAAATATGGGTACCCATTTGATGTGGAATTTAGTTATCCATTTGAGTGCTGTGAATTGAAATTTGACTAAAAACAACTCGAGATAAGTTGAAAATACGAATTAAAAATATAGTTTTTTATGACAAATATTGCAAGTCAACCACTATGGTTGACTCTATTCTTGAAATTCTATTGGTTCTTGGATTCAATGGCTCTTTTTCTTCTAAGGTGACTCATTTTCTTACGAGGTGGATTTTTTTCTTATGAATCCCATTTTATACACCACATTTACTTTAATGTGCATTAATTTACTACTTATTTGATTTTATGCTACTTTTAGAATCACCAACCAATTTAAAAGTTAGAGGTAAAAAACATAAAACCAATACATGCCACATAAGTAGGAGGTCGTGGCTAGGGGAAGAAATCAAGGGTCTTGTTCCCTCAACAAATCTTACTCATGTTCAATGCCTATGAAAAAGACCTATGATATGGATTATGGCTATCATTACTCTATTTTACACAATACGAAACTTTAATATAACTACAACCATGTATAGGAGGGGAAAACAAGGGACGCGTGCCTTAAAAAATATTTTCATAGTCAATTGTCATGAACAAATTGTCCAACTAGTTATTATTATATTTTCCCATGATAAGAACAAGTATTAAAAACTCAAACATGGTCATGTGAGGAGAAATTATCCTTAGGCCCCCAAAAATATTTCCATGTTTGATGGCTATGGACAAGGTCTTGAATCACCACACATGTCCTTTGTAGGTTATTTTTGGCCTTTCGGGGAGGAGGGTTGGGAAGGGGCCACTGGGAGTAAATGTTGGGACAAATAATGTATTTTTTTAATAAGAATGGGTTTGGGGAATTATATCATTGATAACATAGGAAGCAAGCTCATTGTGTCCAAGCAAATCTTTTTTATGCCATTGGGCATGAATAAAAAACTTGAACGATGACATAGAACAACTCTAAAGGATATTTGGCACCAATAGTATTTTTTAGGTCTTTTGGGAGATATTTTTTTCCATTATATTTTTTTTCATGATAAAGGTCAGTCTCAAGTCCTACACCATATCCAAAGGCCCTTGGCCCAAAATACAAATAGTCTCTAATTTATATATGGAAACCTGGTGGGATATGGGTTCATTAGGATTTTTTTGTAACAAATTTGGGAGGTAGGCATTTTACCATGGAAATGGGAGTAAAGCAAGGGCCTTATGAACTAGATGAAGAATATTCACCCTCAATATACAAGATTAATTAGGAAATTTACTAGGAATATGTGCAACATTATTGCGATTTTTATATTAAGGATCTTCCTTAGGACCCCTACCATGGTCAAGGGAGGAAAACAAGGGCCTTAAGGTATAAACAAATAATCTTGAGTTCAATGACCATGAACAATGCCTTGAACAAGCACAACTATCCTATCTAAGGGATCTTCATTTGATATTTTGAAACTCACCAAAACATTTACAGCTTGTGAAGTCACTGAAATATAATAGACATGAATTTAATGATAACTTCCATGTTCATGTAAGTTATTTCAAGGATTCACTATGTTTTGTTAAATATTATCTTGTTTTTGTGATGGGGTGAGTGTTGGTCTCAAGCCATTGAATTAGAGTTATTGATAAGCCAAATTACTATGGCATGTATGACCACCTAGCCTTGACCCACTAGATGATAGGGAGAACTAGTTACTTGACCTTAATAAAGTGCATATAATTGACTAAATCCTAAATAAATATCTTGGAAATGAGAAATAAGAATATAAATACCAATTTATAAGTCCACTTATGTCATCATCTAATTTATCATAGTGAATGAAATGCTAGGAAGAAAACACCAAAGTATTCCCAGAGATCCATTAGTTTGCCATCAATATTGTTGAAGGTGGGAAGAAGAAATGAAAGAGATGTAAGTTGGTTGTGCTTGAACCTTACTCATCCTCTCGCTCTTCCTTCCACTTGGAAACTCATACAACAAAATAAAAAGTCATACTTGGAAAAGTTGTGTGAGTATATTTCATGGTACATTTATAATTAACTAATAGTTGGCAAATAAAGTATAGGGAAAGAAAACCAAAATCAATAACATTGCCATTGCTTACAAAGTTATTTTTCATAAAGGATTTGCAATTGGTTTTTTAAGTTGTGACTAGAGACATGTAATTTGAATCTAGGTTGTGAAATACATTATTGTTAGTTAATAAGTTCATATCCATGGACTATAAGAAAAAAACATTTTTTTTTTAAATTCTCAAATCCATATAAGACCATGCTTACATTCTCTAGAGCTCAAGAAGTTGCATCATACAAAATGCTTAAGATAATCGATACGAAGCCATGGATTGAGAAATATTCCATTGCTATGAAGTAGTATAATGTATTTTTAGTATTGTCATTTTATCTTTCGCTAGTTATTATCTTTTTTTTGGGTGCTCTTAAGAAAGCAAGCGAGCTCTATCTTTATAATAATATTCACAATCCTAAAAAAATAATAAATCAAATTTCTCAATTAACTTAGTTGTAGAAATTGAATTTCTCTAACTAATTTATCTGTTTTAAAATAAATTAATTTTGACACTAACAAACTTTTAACTAATTTGCAACATATAAATTATTACCAAATTATAAATTTCCTAGAAACACAATTTAAGGCAATTTAATATTGAGTGTTGATAATGTGTAGTTTACTCTTAAGGCACGATTTAAAAGTTGATATTGTTGTGTATTCTCACGATAAGTAGGAATTTTTGTGACCATTATTACATATAGTATATCAACCAAAATTAAGTGCATATCATCTCTAGCATTCCCCTCATAATTTATGTTGTTATCTGTTTAAATTATTTGTGGTTGGTTCGTATTGTATTTTTATCTTCTTAATTATCTAATAATTTGATTTATTTGAGTGTATTTATTACATGACATTTATGAGAGAGGGAAATTTAAAGAGGAGTATCTTCTATATATCTAGAAAGTTGCTACAAAAGGTTTCTTTCACATCAACATATCTCTCATGTCCAACAACTCTATGAAAATAACAACACTACGTTCAATTATACCTGGTTCTAATGTACACATCCCAATATTTGATGAAGAGATATTTTAATGTATATATTAATATGTAAACAAATAATGAAAGGAAGTACCGTCCCATAAGATAGCTAGGAATTTGAAGTGATTTATTTCCTTAAATATGGAACCAAATATTTGGTAGTTAAACTCTTTGGTATTCCGCCAATAGTTATACATATGCATGTTCTTTGATGTGGTGTGGGTAAACCACAGAAGAGAGAGGATGTGAGTCCTCGGGGTGGATATGTAGAGGTTGAGTTAAGACTAGAGTTCCAGATAGTGTATTTGTTGAATGTAATGTGGGACCATTCCATAATCAATAAATAAATGTTTTGGAATTGTGGTTCTTGTAAAGAACATGTGGTTTTTGAATTCCACTCTATATTTTTTGCTTTAAATTTTATTCATGTGTGTAGATACTTATGTTATGCATCTTTATGTGTAGAGTTCTTGAGTTTCTCTCGACATCAAGTGGTACCAAAGAGGTTGAACCTATAGTAGGGATGACAACAGAAACTGTGGTTGTATATTAAGTAACCTACGGATGGTGTTTAAGTGGGGAGCACAAAAAAAGATCTCCTAGATAAGAATAAGAGTGATGAAAAATATAGGAAAGGGTCATGGAAGACATAGAAGACCATAAGCTATAGAATATATGAACGAGCTTGTGGCAATGGTGAGGAAAATGATGGAAATAATGGATTCCATAAAGGTTTCCTAGAGGATAAGTATTACACAGGTGGTGGCAAACACAGGTGGTGACAAACAATAATAATTATGAAGCATAATTTGAGACTACAAGAGAAGAAATAGAAGAGAACACAGAAATGGAAGATATAATGATCAAATCCATCAATGGTATTGGAGGTAAACCTAAGCTTGATACCCTTCTCTATTTTGGAAATTTAAATCCCGAGGAATCGATAGACTAGATAGGAAAAATGAAATAATTTTTTTATTTTATTTTGAACATATTAGAGATCATATGAGGGTTAATTTCGCTATCACAAAATTGAAAATTCATGCTTCTCTGTGGTGGGATAATTTGTAGCTAAATAGAGAATGTAGTGGTAGAGGGAAGATCAAAATGTAGGACAAGATGATGTCAAAATTGAAATGTACAATTTTTTTCTTGTTGATTATGCTTTGAATTTATTGAGAAGGTTGAATAATTACAAGCAATTGAGGATATCAGTCAAGGAGTAAACCGTGGAAGTTTATGTGATTTATGTAAGGTTTGGACAGAATGAAGAGAGTGTAGAATCCATTTCATAGTATGTAAATGGTTTGAGTTATGCCATTGATGGTGATTTTAATATTTTCATTTTTTATTTAGTGGAGGAGGATTAGAAATCAACCTTGAATATTAACGATAAATTGTTGAGAAAGCAACAAAATGTGAAGAAAGGTCCAAGATATGGAAGACATTAATATAAGTAAAAACAAGTTGAGTAAGATGAAAGCAATTCCAGTGCTATGGACCAACCTGCTAGAAGAGGATTTGATGTTGATAGAGGACAAGTTCGATTGGCAAGAGGAAGCGGTAGAGAAGGAAAATATGAATGTATTTTCCTCAAATGTGGAACGCAAGACCATACTAGAATTTGAATGTCCATAAATAATGAAGGACAAAAGAACACAAGAACGGAGGATGCATATGGTTGAACCAAACCAACAATAATAGCAAGTGAAGTAGTTGTGCTACATCCAGAAGTAGGATAAAATATAATGATCAGGAATATATTTTTGTTGTCCAAGAGAGACGTTGAGAAAGAAATGGAACAAAAAAAGACCCTCTTTAGAACATAATGCAAAATTGAAAATAAGTTTTGTAATAAAATTATTGATAGTGTTATTTTTTAAAATTTGGTGTCTATGGAAGTTGTTGACAAATTGAATTTGAATTGTGCAACTCATACACAAGTATATAGGGTGTCATGGTTACAAAATGACCACAAGGTCACTGTGAGAAAGAAGTGTTTGATTACTTTTAATATTGGGGGTTATGATGATATCATTCTATTTTATGTTTTTCCCATGGATGCAGGTCACATTTTGTTGGGGAGGAAATGGTATATTTATAGAAGGGTTATGCATGATTGGCGAAAGAACACATATCAATTTGAGAAGGACGGGAATGAGTTTAATTTGCATCCTTCAAATGAAGAAACACATATGGCTAAAAACACAATGTTAAATCTAATCTTTGCATATGTTGAAGAAGTGGAGTAGCATGAACATATGCAATAGTAGATTGAAGAAAATAAAGAGTAAGACTTGATTTATACAACAAAATCACCTTTGGAGGAGGATAACATGGGAAATTTTCATTCCCTTAATATTTTGAGCGGTTGTATATTTGTAGAAAATGAAGAAGAGCGGGTGGGAGTTCTGTATGAATGGAAGACAATTAAAGGAAAAGTGGATGGTGTGCTTTTGAGCATAGTACAAAGGGAAAAAATGGTGCTTGAGAGGCAAAATGGTAAGGTAGTAAACATAGTTGGGGTAGTAAACATAGTTGGTAATGGTAAGGTAGTAAACATAGTAAAGGAGATGGAGGTAGTGCAAATATTTATGTGCATAATTCTTGAGTTTCTCTCCGAGTGATGAAATTTCCTTAGGGTTCGAAACTAGTTCAGATAAAATTCTTCTCCATCGTAGATTTCCTCCTATTAAATAATCAAGGAAATGTTAATGAGTGAGGTTGATGCAAAAGAATGTTGGATGAAGGCCTTGAAATAAATACTCTGGATGCTGGAAATATAGATGTGTAGAGTCAAATGTCCAAAACACGCATTTTTTTCACCTACATTTTGAGCAATATGCTCAAATTTTCAACTAGGGGAGTGTAATGTAGCATCAGCCCTAGTGTAGCAGGATATATTTCCCATAAATTTCTTAAATAGCTTAGATATTCTCCCAAACATTTTATGGAAGATGCTACAAGAAAAAATTGATGTTATAGGTTAGTAGGTTTTGGCATGTTATATGTGATGCTACCGATCTACAAAGCTTCTAAAATTTTTTTCCTTTAGATCAACATACTTTTCATGGCCAAGAGCTCTATGAAGAGAGCAATGTAGCATCTTTTCTACCTTGTTCTAATGTACACATGTCCAAATATTTGATTAAGAGATATTGTAATGCATACATTAATATGAAAAGAAATAATCAAAGAAAATAATATTTAATTATGTATGTTGTACAACCTAAGTAATAAATCATGTTAGACACTTAAGAATGTGAAGTGATTCCTGGTTTTAAATATCAAACCACATAGTCGGTAGTTGAAGTGTTTGGTATTCCTCCAATAGTTCTACATATGTAAGTTCATTGATGTGGTGAGGGAAGATCACATAAGATAATCTAGGTTGTGAGATCTTAGGGTAATCGTGCATAGGTTGAGTGAAGCCTAGAGTTCTAGAGATTGGATCCATATAATGTAATTTGGGAGCATTCCATATTCAATAAATAAATGTTTCAAAATTATGGTCCTTCTTGTGAATAATATGTGGTTTTTGAATGCCTCTGAGCTATATTTTTTGTTTTAATTTTTATTGGACTACGTTTACATACTTAGATGTTATGCATATTTGCGTGCATAGTTATTGAGTTTTTCTCTGCATCACATGCACTATGTTGTGAACCTTTCAGATTAAGAAAAAAAACCTCAACACTTAGGATGATCTGAGATATCTCAAAACTAATGGAGAAGGAATTGACATGCTCTTAGAAGGAAATAAGGTAATGTATATGTTCTATTGACTTAAAAACCCCTTGATATCTACGAAGATACATAGAAGCTCAAGGATAAGTATATCATCTCAAAGAAATGTAAATAATTCAAAATTATTTGTTTGTGTGATATCCATACATAAATAATTGTTTTCCTTTTTTAGCTTGAAAAAAAACAATACAACAATACTTGTTATTCCTAAGAATCAGAGTACATACTTCATCAATTGAAGAAAAAACTTTTGATTAGTATCCACACCACAATACAATGAACAAAGCTTTATACATAATCAAACTAATCACGATTATTATTAACAACCAAACAAGTTTGGACCAAAAAACAATATGAGTGCCAACAATTTGTTTTTTAACTAGTGTTCTCACTACCCTATAGTGAACCACAAAGGTTTTTGCATAAATAAATGTTGCACGACTATTATTAACAAGAGCCACATGGTGGCAATGTTCCCGACATTGTCACATGTTGTTTCAGGTTAACTTCAAAGCTTCATAAAGCTTAGTATCCAAACCTGTATCGAATCTTTCCATGATCAACAACAAATAAACAAAAACAGTTTGTTTTATATATATAATTTTTGTTTAGGTTTTATTTAAAATTTAACAATGTAAATAGGTTTGAGAATCTCAGGGGGGAGTGGCTTGGATGAGGGATCGTGGGCTCATCAGAGAAATTAAGCCTGTTGTGACCATCCCTGTCATGGCCAAGGAAAGAATAGGTCATTTTGTTGAAGCCCAAATTATTGAAGCANTGGATGAGTGATCGTGGGCTCATCAGAGAAATTAAGCCTGTTGTGACCATCCCTGTCATGGCCAAGGAAAGAATAGGTCATTTTGTTGAAGCCCAAATTATTGAAGCAATTGGTATTGATTACATTGATGAGAATGAATTGCTCACTGTTGCAAATGACATGCACCATATCAACAAACATAACTTCTGTATACCGTTTGTCTGTAGATGTCGGAACCTTGGTGAGGTGGTGAGAAGGATTGCCGAAGGAGTTGCTATAAACAGGACTTAAGGAGAAGCTGGTACTGGTAATGTTATTGAGGCAGTAAGACATGTGAGGTCTGTATTAGGTGATATACAGAAGCTTCAGAGCTTAGACGACCATGAGGTTTTTACCTTTGCCAAAAAAATTGTTGCTCCCTGTGAGCTTGTGAGGCAAGGCAAACCAAGGTGATTAATTTTATGTAGATTTTATGTAAAGTTTCCAAGCTGATTAATCTTGTATATTGGTCTTTACATACAAGCCTTCGGTTGTTTTGATGCAAAAGATAATAGTGTTTTTTTCAAACATATATCTAACTTTTTGGCTGTTTACAAAACATAAAACCAATCTAAAAGGTGATTCATAAATGAATATAAATTTCGCTCCTGTTTACGAGGAAAAAATATTATTGATACAAACTAACATTATAATTACACTTATAAATACATATTGAAAAAAAAAGGTGGTCGTCAGAAAACAATGCATCTTAGTCTAACAAATTGAACTTAGTGAGTCACTTTAGGGCAAATTGAACTTAGTGAGTCACTTTAGGGATAACAACTTAGTGTAGTCCCAAATTGGACATAAAGTTGATGCAATTATGAACACCCGAATTGAACATAAGGTTGGATGCAAGTAGGGGCATTAATTTGATAGGTTTAGGACATTTGATGGGATGCAAGAGTGACGAAGAGTAAAAGTTCATATTAAGACATTAACGTGGATGCTTTTTTGGGCATTTTATTAGTTGTTATTTCGGATGTTATTTAGAAATTCTATTAGTTGTTACTTGGGATGTTATTGTCGACATTCATTGTGGTGTAGTAGGCATTTTCAACATAACATATCAAAAATTCGAAATGGAAACATTACAGTATAGTAGTTGTCAACATCCATTAATGAAATTTTAGAGACAATATCTAGGTGTTGAATTTATTCATTCACATATTTAATTTATTCATTCACATATTGATCCTTTCCATGAGCTATTAACTCAGGAGAACAAATTAAAAATAACATTTACATAGTATCAGAGTATCAGAGATCATTTGCAGACAATGTGATCTGTTTCACATTGAAAATATACTGATAGCTTTTGTCCTATATACCAGTGGTTTTATAAACTAATAGTTTTTGTCTTCTATACCACTGGTTTCTTTCTAAACGACCATATAACTGCTGGTTTCTTTTGAAAAGACATCATTTAACTAATGTGGTTTATGTACTAATACATATTGTTTCGTCCTTTCATTTTGCAACATGACCGGTTCTATGAAAGCTCCAGAATTTTTCCCTAGTATGAAAGGTGCAGATAATAGGTCATCCGATATAGTTAGTCAAAGTTTACAATTGATCTGTAGGTAGCACCGAGTTTCCAATTCTGGGGAATGACGTTAACTGCTGTGAGTGTTTTCCTAGTAGAGAGAGTAGTCAAACGAATAGAGAACGGAGCCCATGAAGGCTGGCTGCCATTGATATACCATTCTGCACCTGAATTTCTCCGCATTGCTTGCCATAAATTAGAGTTTTCCTGCACACAACAACAAAAACTATAATCCACTACATGTGAATTAATACATTAAGACACCTCAAAATTTAGGAACACAGGTGACAGGTTGATCTACGTACTTGCTTTAGAGAGACTGCTCCAAGATCGCCATTTCCATCCTCATATTCAACAAAGAATGCGAACCAATAAGGATTGGAGCCTTCGTTAATTTGGAAGTGAATCTTTTGTCCTGAATACTCGCAAGGTGCTCTGTGGAACATAACAATAACAAGTGATTAATAAAACGATGCATTGTACTATAATCATCTTATATTCATAGTTTAAGAAACATGAATGTATCTGATACATCCAAAAGATAAACTTTATATATATATAAATATATATTGATATTAAGTGGAGGTCATTTGTAACTTTTTTTATTACTTATAAGTGGATGGAGGTTGATCTCCACTGATCCCCAATCCCGGCATTATATATCATATTACGTATATAACGACGAAGAGGAGGTCTTATACACCATAGACTCGATGAGAAACCAGCCCCGAGAGTAAAGCATGCATTATATAATAGAAATTAGTGCACTTTTACCTAGTCTTCCAACCTGGAAGACAGGATATCTGAGTCGATCCATGACTGGAGATTGCCTAAAACATAAAGCTTACGGGTGCATTGGTGTAGATCAAATGTCCACTTAGACCTTCGTGAGTCAAAATTTTGCTTCAAATCTCAGACTTGAGCATCAAAATGTCTCAGAGACATACTCTCACACAAGTGTATGTGTATTGTCCAACACAGATTGATTTCATTGGTGGGGGTGGTTGATGTATGAATAACCAACAGTTTACTTTATATCTTTCCAATCTTCCCTTACTTTATACACAGCGTTGCTGGGCTGTAGGTGGCAACAGAATTTGTTATTATTCTGATTCAAATCAAATCTCAAACATTGAGCTCACTCAATTTTCATTTGAATGATTTCTTGCCAGTAATTAGTTTTAACTTTTCAATTCATCTTGATTCAAATCAACGTTAATTCCATATAATATTAGGGATAAATAGCATGTAAAAAGATAATAAATAATAAATACCGTCTGAACAAAAGAGAGACAACTCCAGCATTACGCATCTGCGAAGCTCTATTAAGCTCAAATGCCATATGGCCAAAGGTAGTACCACTGAGATCAAAGTGTGTTTCTCCATTAGACTATGGGCCACCAAGGCATTCGTCAGTAATCACCACAGTCATTGGCTTTGCCGAACACAAAAGATTGTCAGTGTATTTTACCTGCATATACAGACAAACAAATTTTAGAATCTAATCCCTGGCTAATGCAAATTTTGTTATTGTTTTCACCAAGGTCAAGATGGGGATATTCTATTATTCATTTTAATATACCTGATAGCAAGCTCCATAACCTCCTCCTCCTTTGAACAGATCTGCACTCCCTGTTGATACTTTTGATCGGAAAGGTTTCAGTTTCACTTGGCTGCCATATCCGCATGCACCGCCTGTAATTACAAAGCAAAAAATAAATACCATTTTTTTTCAATCAAACGTCCATATATCTTGAATTTCCAAAGGACAACAGTCATATTACATATAAAAATAAGTTTAAAAAAATTACTATGTTTTCCCTTACCATCGTTTCCATCTCCATGTGGATTGCCATACCATGTACCAGTGGATTTCTTCCACTTTGTCTTCTGTATTGCTAATTTGTGTTTTCCAATTAGGACATCTGGAGCAACAACAACTTTAGAGCATAGCATTACACATGAAGTTCCAAACACAGCTACGAAATAAACTAAAGAAACTAGTCTGAACTTCCTCATTTTTTTAATGAAAGTAGTGGCATAAGCTTAAGCTTAAGCTAAGACTAGTTGAAAGAAGAGTAACCCCATTTTAGAGCAGAAAAGAACTGTAACGCACGCACCTTCGGTGCATGCAGGAGATCAAGTGTAACGCGTTGGTTGCTGCATGGTTTTCAAAGTGAGTGAGTGCAGAAGTTTTTGGCCAGCTGCCATACGAGATACGACGATATGAAGACACCGGGACAGCACTGCTGCTGGAGAGAGGTCCACCCCTCTAAGAAGTGGATTGGACGACAGGTGGAAGTGAGTTCAGCTGCATGCTGTATGCGTAACGCCACAGTAGGGTTGATGTCATTTAATCTGCGTGTTGTACGCGTAACGCCACACCCGATTACCAACAACAATAACATAGAGCAAAATTACAGCTTAAAGGTATCTTGCTCATTCAATTCTACCTCAAACTTTTCATTTTTCAATGCCATTGCTTACGTTATCAAGCCGCCGGGTCTTGGGGCACAGAGACCCAAGCTAACGTCACCTGCAAATGACCAATAAAAATTAAGTTAAATCAATATTTAAATAATTCAAAAAATAAAAATCGATGAAATTATATTAAAAACATTTGAAAACAAAAAAACTTAAATATGTATCTCTCATTAATGGACCTAACCGATTCATATATATTCCCTGTCCGGAACATAATAACCAAATAAGTCAGGAAACAAAAGAACGAGATGATTGAACAACTTTGACCAATACATTATTAGATATCAAACTTTCATAACATCAACAATACTGCCTAACACCCATTATAACAAACAAAAAACAACATGATTGAGCAATTTTGACTAGATATCAAACTTCCATATCATCATCAATACCACCTACCACCCATTAGAAATAAAAGTAAATTATCACGTGCAAAAGTAAATTGTTACATACAGAGAAGGACAAGGTGCGTATCTCTAAAAATCTTCTCAATAAACGAAAGCTTAGCTGGGGATTTGATAGATTGATGACATTGACTCTTGAGGTGGTGCCGCGCGTTACATATCCTTACTTCCTCCGCTGACAACCAATCAATTGATGACAAATAACAAGTTTCCATAATCATCCTAAGCTAGATGAGTGTGGCGGTGCAGGATAATGAGACCGAGACGCACATAAGTGAAGGAGATGAGACGCAATCATAACAAGTAGGACAAAGGACTGGTCGTGGCTGGTCATATCGATTCAATAAGTGGAGAAGAATGAGACGTAATTACAACAAGTTGGACAAGAGCTTGTGATAGCTGGTTAAATCAATTCAAGAAATGAACCACACATTAATTCTGTAGATATTTTGGGGTTAGAAGGATTTGTGGCCGTGCTCATCTTTTTACATTGCGTCACTCCTGAGTCCTGTATATTTGACGATTATAAGAAATGAGCGTAATGGCTATAATCCGTTGTAGAAGGTGCACTATTCGCAGCTCAAATCCATAGCAGTAAACTCTTGTACTGAATGAAGTCCGGCAATATTAATTAATTGATATGGATATCTTGAATCAAAAGGGGAAACATGCTCTGCATGCAGTGATTGTTCCATGTCCTGCACAGGGTCATGTTAACGCTCTAATGAATTTGGCCCAGTTGCTGGCTATAAGGGATGTTTTTGTTACTTTCGTCAATACTGTCTCGATACACAAACGCATGGTGGAAGCTTCGAAAGACTCTAAATCCCGTGTTTCCCCAGACGATACCCAGTTGGAGCAGCCAGGCCGGAGAATTCGATTTGTGTCTATTCCAGATGGTTTACCGCCCGACCATGGTCGTGCCTCCAACCCGGGCGAGTTACTGACTTCCTTGCAAAAGTTAGCTCCCGCGTTGGAAGAGCTCCTTCGAACCGCTGATGAGAAATCACCATCGTTTCCACCCATCACGTTCATCATCACAGATGCCTTCATGTCTTGCACGGAGCAAGTTGCTATCAATATTAAAGTGCCGAGGGTTATCTTCTGGCCTCTATGTGCTGCTTCCTCTATTTCTCAATGCTACGCCAACAACCTTCTTTATCACGGACATATTCCGGCTAAGGGTATGTCTCTCCAAACCCTACCTATATCGAATTCAGAATTTTTGAATGCTACGCGAACTTCCTTCTGTCTTTTGGATATATTACATGTAATGGTGTGGTAATGGCATGTCTATTTCTGTCTTAGAGACAATAAATTCCAGGCACCTAATCTAAATGCTTCAGGCTCCTGACTACGAGAGATGCAATTTAGTATGGGTGATTGAAAATGAAAGATTTTTTTTTTTTAACATTGTTCGTATACATCCGCTTATTCTTTCATTAACTTATTTTCTCTTACTCTCAAAAGACAATAACTATGCTTGTGTTTGTAACTTTTTCAGTAAGCGAAGCAAAAAATCCAGAAAAGCTAATCACATGTCTTCCCGGCAACATCCCACCATTGAAGCCAACCGATCTGTTATCCTTCTATCGTGCTCAGGATCCATCCGACACTGCTTTCAATGTCTTTCTCAATGAATCGCAGAAACAAAGTAAAGGGGACTACGTATTAGTGAACACGTTTGAGGAGCTCGAAGGGAGTGACGCAGTAGCAGCGCTCTCCTTGAATGGCTGTGCTGCTCTGGCCATAGGACCGCTTTTTCTTCCCAATTTTTTAGATGGAAGGCCTTCGGGCTACAGTCTGTGGGAGGAGGAGGAGAGCTGCCTTACATGGCTGGACATGCAACAGGAGGCATCAGTTATATATGTTTCATTTGGGAGCATCGCTGTGAAATCTGAGCAACAGCTGGAGCAGCTGGCGCTAGGGCTAGAGGGCAGCGGACAACCTTTCTTGTGGGTTCTCCGCTTGGATATTGCTGAAGGGCAGGCTGCGGCGGTTTTACCTGACGGCTTTGAAGCCCGGACAAAGGATCGGGCATTGTTTGTGAAGTGGGCGCCACAGTCAAAAGTCCTTGCCCATGACTCAGTGGGATTGTTCCTCACACACGGCGGATGGAACTCTACCTTGGAGACCATGTGCATGGGAGTGCCCGTAGTGGGATTCCCATATTTTGCGGATCAGTTTCTCAACTGCAGATTTGCCAAGGAGGTGTGGAAGATCGGCTTGGATTTTGAAGATGTGGATCTTGATGACCAGAAAGTTGTAATGAAAGAAGAGGTTGAGAATGTGTTGAGGAGAATGATGAGAACAACGGCGGGAAAGAAGATGAGAGACAACGTTGTGAGGCTCAAGGAGTCGGCAAGGAAGGCAGTGCTCCCGGGAGGATCATCTTTTGTGAACTTAAATACTTTCGTTAATGACATGACGATGAACAAAGGACTCCAATCCAAAAACGAAACCATGTGGAAAAGCTTCGATAATTGAGAAGTGGCTTTCAAGCGTCTCACGGATTACTCACTTCACAAATCGGATTACTCTGCAGAAACCGTATTTTTAGATGTTTTAACATATTAATTAGGCCATTATTTTTCATGGCTCTAATTGACTTCATCTCATTCATATGAGATCGCGTGGGAGCTTCCATGATTTTAAGTATCACTAGCAACTACCACATTAATTACATTAATAATAGTGTGTTTGGTATACCTTCATAAGGTATATTTGCAAATGTAGAATGTATTAAATAGTGTTTAGTGAATAGTGTTTATTTTGTATAGATAATGATGATTTATCTAAATCAAATTGTAATAGAACTTAATGCTTCTTTATAATCAAGTCACTTTATTGATGTCTAATTAATTTTCCTCCTAATCAACATAAAGACCAACACTTTTATGATAATTTTTCTCTTCACCAATCCATTAAAGACTAAGTCATTAAAGGTAGAGTATGTGTCCCTAGGTAGCTCGATATACCATTTTACACCTGGCCGAATCATGATTCAAAGACTAAGACAAGCACTAAAGGTCAAATGTACGAAAATGATCATTTGGATCCTCACCCTTCTTACCTTCAAACATGGGGATGTCAGAAGGAAGCTTGGAGAGGACCGAGGTCCATGTCAGAGCATGACACATTGGATCATTCGTTAATATAGACAAGTCTGGAAAATTCAATGTAGCAAGAAGTGGGAGCCTAGGTTGTGACGTCTAAGAAAAATTGCCATAGGCATCGGATTCAAGACCATAGACCGTAACCAATAAGATAGTAACCCCCTCCAAATCGACCCATATAAGGGTTTATAGGCATTTTCATGGAAGGAATTCCTTGGGAAGAGAAAGCAATATTACCAAGAGTGCCCATATGAATGGAAGCATTTCCCCAGCCAAAGGAGGATGCATATACTGCCCTGCCCCCCTCGATGATGAAAATCTAGACTAGGGGGAACCGATACCAAAAGAATCATTCCCTCCCAAAGGAACACTCAAAATAGGATGAGGATTCACCATAATAAACATATTTGTAGGAATTGGTGTAGTAGACGACAAGAAGAAACATGGGATATAAGAAGTAGAACCACCGCCTACATGCCCACCCCCATCCATAAAAGGATTGGAACTGGTGTTAGGGTATGATGAAGGGGGAGGCCATCCGCTAACATAAGGAGAGGAAGGAGGGATATGACCACTCCCAAGCTGATATGCAATGAAGGGGGATGATGTACCACCAAGCCCAATAATAGAGTTATCACTACAAACTTGGATGGAGGATGCGATACTTAATGACAAGTTAGGCATGCCAAATGTAAAAGGATTAGAGTTAAAACCGATTGACTATGCATTACTGCTCGATAATCCTAAATAAGAGCTAGACACGTGATTGGATGACCAAGTGAAATCGAAAGGATTTGTTTTGGTAGGTCTAGATGAACTAGTGGTGTGAGATCTTGTGAATAGAGGGGGTCCATGGAACCCATGAGGTAACAGAGGAGGGAGTCACATGGACTCCCCGAACCATAGCTGACGACAAGGTCAAATGGGACTCTGACATATTGGACATATAGCTCATCGTAAGAATGAAATTTGACACTCACTATGGGATATATAAGGACTACCTATATCAAGTCTATGCCTCTTATGGAGAGGTTATAAAGGATTACTATGTGGTAAACCTGCTAAGCGACGGGAATGACAGATAGTCGAAACTCAATCAATGATGAATCCAAAGAAAAATAACGTGAAATAGTACCAAACACTAAGGCTAACTAATCAACAATGAGCACAATCATAGAAAGCTAATCCAAATGCACACAAAAAAGGAGATGGACAAGGGACCTACCAGAATATAGCAAATATGTCTCGCATAAGGGAAGCCTACAAATCCCTCGATTAGAAACAGAGGTAAGAGACAATTTATAGAGGCCCTCAACTTTATAGTGCAATGACAATGTGTTTTTTTACACCTACCTTCTTAGGATAGTTAGAAAATAACCCCTGTAAACACCCCTTGTGGTACCTAGGATAAGCCATTAAATTCACCACGTGTAACCAATGCTCAGGTGGAAAATCGAAGGAAGGTCTAGCATATGGGAAGAGTAGCTAAGCTGAAAGCTCAAGAATCATGTAGGTACCTCAAGAACCCCCAAATACAAATAGACCCTAGATATATCTCAGATGCTATGAAAGTATTGCAAGGCTATCTTTGCAACCAACTTTTGTAATTTCTCGTGCTTGACCACCTTTCAAGAGGAGCTTCCTAAGAAAACCAATTATAGCAATGGATTTCACCACTCCTTGGATCAAAGCCTTGTGTTGGGTTTCATATTCTTGGAGAATTTTACTCACACAATCATATTCCAAGACTCTAAAATATACACATGTTTGTGCACCCTAGAAAAAGGAAATCTTTCTAATCAATTTTTAAAGTTAACCATTAATTTTAGTTGGTTATTGCTTACTAAAAAGGATATGGTTGAATGCAACTAATGATGTTTGTGAATCACCAGAAATAAAGAAGCATACATAAAAACATTACTAAGTACTCTCTTTTTTTGAATGAAATTCGCACGCTATGTACTGAAAATGCACAAAGATAATCTCTTTGAATTTCAATCCCAATGCAATCATTCGAATTGTTAGGATTCTATAATCCTCCCTTGTCCATATGTAGTCTATTAGATAATTTTTCCTAACTTAGGAGTCTTTTACTTGAGTTTGGTGCCACCATGATATTAGTGCCACAGGTGCCATTGGTGTCAATGGTGCCATCGGTGACATTGGTGTCATTGGTGTCATTCGTGCCATCGGTACCAACCAATAGAGTGTGGGGAACACAAATAGAGGTTAAATTCCACTTACTGCATGTTCATGAATCAGTTAATGTGCCTCTGAGACCATTCCCTACATTTTAGGAGTCATTCTGACTGCCACTGGTAGCCTCCATCAGCTGGTTGTGGTAGGTAACTAGTTATGCTGAGTTCTTCTTCAGTTACATTTAGTTAGATTGCTTTCACTCAGTCTAGTTCCAGCTATGCATGCATGCATGGGGAAGTGGCTCCTTTTTCCTCCTACCTTGTCAGTTTAACTAGTTTAACTGATTGTCGAATTGATTTAGATATTTGGAGTTAGACTAGTTGATCCCATGCAGTGATTTAGACACTCCTAGTCAGCCAGTCAGTTAGGTTGAGTTGGTAGATTCGAATCTTATCCATATGGTTAAAATTCTCCTTATTGTAACACTATTGTATACTGATCGAATTAATGAAGATTAATGTTGTGATTTATTGATCAATTCTTATCAATTTTATCTGAAATTTGTCTTGTTCATTGTACATTATTCTTACTATTCCACTGCAAAATAATACCTTTCAATTGCACTCATTTACTATAGATCAATGTTTCAAGAATTCAAACATGGTATCAGATCCTTGTTCAGGCTAACAGCAAGTCTATCTGAGCTCTATTATACACCAAAAGTAGTTGGGTTTCCACATAATTCTTGTAATTTGTGCCTTGTTAACTCTGGATTCGTCTAGAGAAGTCTCTATAGGTGTGACGGACACTAAGAAAGTGTACATGTAGAGGTGGAAGCCTTGAAACTGACATGATTGTGAATTGATTTTAGTTTTTGCAATATTACTTGCATGTACCTACGTAGCTTGTTGAGAAATTGACTATTCAGGAGGAAGATTGATGGATTCTACAGCTCTTGTACCTTGGGTCCTTACACCCTTCAACTATGTTGATGGGATTCAAGATATGAAAGTCTCCTTGTGTAAGCTTGGCCTGTTTAGGATGACAATCGGTAGAGAGACAAAGCCCCATCACCCTGCTAAGAAAAACAAGTTCTTGAATCGGTTGGATTGAAGCCTTTGGATTCCTATGCACTCATATCTCCTCGAATCTTTTGTTTCACCTTGAGGAACTAGAGACTCCAAAAGAATCTTTGGAAAATCTTGAATCTTTGTTTCGAAAACAAGATGAGCTTCAAGGAAACATATTGGAGAATTAGATCATTGCATTGTAGCATAGCAGCTTCGAAACTATTCAATAGTTTTTCACAAAATTCAAGTCATTAGCACTGCAATGTAAATAATGCAGAGTAGAGAGGAAAGATGAGCAACTGTTTCTATCAGTACTGAGCAAGCTTGGCTTATAGTACTCTGTCTTTGTCTCCACATTCTATTTCATAAGTGCTTCCATTCCCAATTGGAATATTCCTTCTCTAGATGCTTTTGTTGAGTCCTTAATACAAGAGCAAGATAAGTTCGTTCAAATGGGAGTGTTTCAAACCTCTAAGAATCAAGCTCTTATGATTTCAGACTCAAACATTGCAAAACCCAGAGGGAAGCACAAGGGGAAGGATCCCAAAGACATTTATTCAAATCCAAAGGAGAATTAGAGATCTTTTGATAGAGCGTCGAGTTCCAAAAAAGAGAAGACTAAGTGTCCATACTGTATGAGAGGCTTTCATCCAGAAATCCAGTGCATGAAGAAGGCCTTCGACTAGTTGAAAAAAAAATATTCCCCTTCCACAAGGTGCAGAGATGTCTGATGCTAGAGAGAAGACTGAAGAATATAAGAGGTTCCTTGCTTTCAAAGAAGGCCTCACTCCTTCGAAGGCTTACTTGATAGATTCTAGAGCATCCAACCACATGGTTTCCTCCAGGGAATCCTTCACCACTCTCACTCTATTAGGAGGACCTACCACTCATAAGGGAGATGACTTCCAAATCCCAGCTACTGGGAGAGGTTATATTAAAATCCAGCATTATGTGTTCAATAATGTACTCTATGCTCCCTCTCCTATAGCAAAGCAAGTTGTTCAAGATGAAGAAGAAGCAGAATCTTCAACACAGTCGATTCGAATTGAATAAAGTCTCCTTGGAGTGACTCCTTCTCCTGCTCCTGAAGTTTATGAGATCTTCGATATCTCATATTTTCATATAGATGATCCAAAATAAGACATTTGAATCTTTATTATTGAAGAAAAAATATCCTTCCATTCTATGCAAACATTCTCGAGTGATTCTTTTATTTTAAATTCTATGCAAAGTTTGCTAGTGATTGTTTCATAAAATGAAGAGGAATTTGATTTTTCTATCTCTAATGTTGTTGTTGGTGTTCATAAAATTAATACTTTGGATTTTTTGGAAGAAATATCATATTTTAGGAGTGATACATTCACTCTCTTTGATCTAGATCTTCCAGCAAATTCCTACATGATTGCATGCACCAATACTCAGAATTTTGTTGAAGAAGGAGAAAACGATGCATCTACCATTTCGGTGGGGCACTCAAAACCTTTGTTCCACACTCTTGGATCTGATATGATCTTATTTGGTTCGATTTTTAAGTTTCAAGAGCCTACAGCCATGCTTGTATTTGTTCTTATCAATTTTGGTGTGAAAAAACAAGTACCGCAAGTCTCATTCAAAATTGTTGTTGGGGATTTGATGTCATTTTTTTCTTATGAGTTTGATGATATTATATTTTGTGAATAATTGGTTATTTTTGAAGCCATATCATATTATGGAGCTCAAGAATTATCTCTCCACAGTCCCAAGGATTCTCTACCTTCCTACTTGATCACATGCTCATCTCTCCACATAATTAGTAAAGATGGAGACATTTTGCATTCGCCTTGACACTTGCTCCTAACACTTGGAGCTGATTTTACCTCACATGTTTTGATGTACAAGGCTACAATATATCAGTTGCTTGTGTTTTCCTCGCATGGTTCAAATTCTCAATCACTTTTTCTCTCTCATCAGTTGATCTCAGTTGCTCTACATGGGTCCATTTTTCATCTTGTAGATGTATATTTTTCTTATTTAGTTGAGCATATTCTTCTTCTTCCAAAGAGGAAAATCCTTCTAGACATAATCATTAGTTTGGAGAGGTTCACATGCACAATCTCAGGATGCTGCTTCACAGAAGAACCAATATACTACATTTGTTGCTGCAAATTGCAACAAAATTTTTACAAGTTATTACCCAAAGAGGAAAATTTTCTCTTAAGTATAGCTTGTTTTCGTGATTCACTTCTTATCTTGAGGGGAAGGGGGGGGTTTACTATGAGGTTTTACCCATTTTCCTCGGTTTATTAAGCATATTTTTAATTCTTTTAGATTGTAATGGGTGAAATTTGGCCTATTTGCTAGGGCCCAAAGTTGTCCAAATTAGGATTAAGGGGGGGTATTAGGATTTTATAATCCTCCCTTGTCCATATATAGCCTACTAGATCATTTTTCCTAACTTAAGAGGCTTTTACTTGAGTTTGGTGCCACCATGATATTGGTGCCACTGGTGTCATTGGTGCCATTGGTGCCAACGGTACCAACCACTAGAGTGTGGGGAACTCATATATAGGTTAACTACCACTTAATGCATGTTCATGCATCAGTTAATGTCCCTATAAGAACTTTCCCTGCATTTTAGGAGCCATTATGAGTGCCACCAGTAGCTTGCATCAGTTGGTTGTGGTAGGTAACCAGTTATGCTGAGTCTTTGTTCAGTTGCATTCAGTTAGATCACTTTAATCCAGTATAGCACCAGTTATGCATGGCGGCATGAGGAAGTGGCACCTTTTTCCACCTACCTTGTCAGTTTAACTAGTTTAACTGATTGTCATACTGATTTAGTTATCCATAGTTAGACTAGTGCCCCCCATGCAGTGATTTAGACACTCCTAGTTAGAATTCATTCAGGTTGAGTTGGTAGATTCAAATCTTATCCACATGATTCAAATTCTCCTTATTGTAACACTGTTGTATACTGTTGGAATTAATGAAGCTTAATGTTGTAATTTACTGATCAATTCTTATCAGTTTTATCTGAAATTTGTCTTGTTCAGTATACAATGTTCTTACTATTCCACTGCAAAATTCTACCTTTTAAATGCACTAATTGGTTGTAGATCAATGGTTCAATAATTCAAACACAAATAATTCATAGATTAATGTAATTCAAATCAAAAGTACAAATGCATAAGCAACCATTTACTAATGCAAAGCTTTTTGTATTTTCAATATGTAAAATGAAAATGAAAGATAGAACTATAAAATTCTCAGGTTTTATAGCAAGTACAAGAGACGAAGAAAGAAAAACACTACGAAGCCATGCCTCAATTAAACAAAAAGTATTCCTAATTATTTAAAAATGACAGGAAACAAATTTTCCTAGAATCTAAAATTAAGAGATATTTTAGTCACTATAAAGGAAACTAACATGAAGCACAGAGACCCAAGAAGACTTAGCAACACTTATAATTCATCTAGCAAGCATATCAATCAAGAAATAATCCAAAAATTTAAATGTACATGACTGTTAGGAAAACAACAATGTATGTATGCAGGTCAAACACATTTTGGCCATGTATGTACACGACTGTCAAAACTATGGCCAACGTATAGCGATTAAAAGGGATAAAAAGAATGAGGATGAATCCAAACTACTTAGAGAAACTGCCAAATACTTACTGTTAAGATACCAAGGACACATAAACTCAAGGAAACATAGAGCAATAAAAGAGAAAATGCACCGAAAAAGACACCCCAAAAAGAACATTCCCCAACGCAATCGTCAATTCTATTATGGAGAAATTATTCCTATGGCTTGGGGTAGAACCACAATAGATGCAGTGACACCAATAATCAACTCAATTCTCAAGTATGCTTAGTATAAATATGAAATGCTAACAACAAAAGCATAGGGCCCTTACCTAAACCAGATGTTTGAACATGACCACCGTTGAGCTCTCGATCTAATGCTCTTCACTTGCAACTTGTCCTTAGCAACCAAGGCATGCAAACATATAAATATATATAAAATATTAACATTTACTCTAGGGTGATTCCATGAAGGTGGGTAACACTTTTTGGCCAAATTTGGTGATGAAAACCTGAATTTTTACTTATGTGCTAGATAGAAGCCCTCGAAACGCATATATTCCATGTGAATTTTGACTTGCAGTAAAAAAACAAATTGTAGAATATTATGTTGGCTTCCCAATTATATATTTTTTAAATATTCCGATGTCATTTAATGTGTGAAATTTTGCTTTTAATGAACTGTGTGACCTTAAAAATTTGAAGAAGTTAATAAATGGCTCGTGTCCAACCCCAATAATTCAATCTTATATTAATAATTTAAAAAATAAATATATGAGCATGATCGACACATAATGCACTGTGGTCTGCAGATTTTTTTGTTAATTTATTTTGCAATATACAGTTATTTATTATTTTTTGAAAAGTGACCACATCTGATTTCAACATCATTTTATACATGTGTGTCCATCCCATCTTTTTTTTCACAGTTTTCAAAAATTGAAAAACCAAAGACATCATTTTGAAGAGGACACGCTAATGTGTGGGCTGTGCATTTTTACGAAATTTTTGGAGGTGTATATTTTACCCTGTGCATTTTTCTTTGAGTTGCTTCGAAGTTGTTGTCTGGTTTTCTAAGTGTAAGTTTTAGAATTAATTAAAAAAAAACCATATGAATGCCAAAACGCATGCATGATATCTCAATGGATAGAGGATTCAGTGATGAATCTATCAGTATGAACTCCGGTCAATTGTGTGCCATGAATGGCAGGGTTTACACCCCTAAAGGACACAGAGAAACATTGATTTTCTTGAAAGAGGGCTAAATCTCTGTTTTTCAAGCCCTTGATCGAGGTATTTAAATACCTCGATTGAGGTTTTGTCAGAACCTTGATCAAGGGTTTGATAAAACCTCGATCGAACTACTCTTAAACACTTGAAAAAAAGTTTTGTACATGACTACCAATATACTAGCATATTTTTTCGGGATATAAGCTTTAGCTTATATATTATATATATATTATATATATGTATTATATATAATATTATGTTCATGCAGGACATTTTAGAAATGGGTTTCAAGGACCCATCTAAGAGAATTTAAAATAAAAATTACAAAAGAATAAAGGGGAAATGAGAAATTATAATTTTTTAAAGATGGTAAATGTAAAAAAAATAAAAAAAACATAAGTGAAAAAATAAAAAAATAATGAAATATAAAATAAAAAAGAATAAGAAGAAGGATACTTATTCTCAACATTGTAATAAATACAAAGAATTTAGTGATATTAATAGTGATAAAGAATTGTAATATAGTGATAATAATATGTTGCGCCCCATATATGCGACCTTGTGACCCTCCTTATAACTAAATTTAATCAAGTTTAAATTTTTTCTAGACCAAAGATATTAACAAAAACATTGAACTCTATGTTGGAAAGAGACATGGATTTAAACAACACTATAGATGACATTGATTATGAATATTGTGTGTAGTGACCAAGTGGACAAACTATAGTTTGCAGCAAAATGACCATGACGTAGATACAATAAACCCTTGAATGTATCTTAGCATGATAACTCGAAACTTTAACCAATAGTTGTGAAACATTGATGGTGATGCCAGGGATTCATTTTGGGGCTTTTACAATAGTTTTAGAGTCTGTGAACTACATGCATTTTTTTTAATGCTTATATTCAAGTAGTATCATGGTGTGTTTTCATTAGAATTCAACATCTAGCTTGTTTATGTCATCAGTGGCTGGTAAGGAATTTCAACATCATTTGATTCCTATCAACAATATATACAATGTGTATACAATGTAGTACATAAATGTAGTGAAATGTTTTAAATGCTAAAAATACTTCACTCCTTCGTATATAATTTTTAATTTAAAAAAACTACAATATTGTGATATGACTTTGAATTTACGCTAATTTTTATCTTAATCGTCATGTTCTATTTCGCCCTTTGCTCTGAGCTTTAAATATATAACCCGAGGATCTAAACCATAGATAGATCATAGTCATGAGAATCCAGGTTGAGTGGATACAACTCGTCTAAGTTCAACTCATAAACTGAATTGCATGGATCATTGTCATAGTATTGTTTTTGCATTGAACCAATGAGAGCAATGATGCATGCAATTTAGTTGATGAGATGAACTTAGGCGAGTTGTGTCCACTCGACCTAGATTCTTAGGACTACGATCTACCTATGGTATAGATCTTTAGGACATATATTTAAATCCCAGAGACCAGGGCAGAATAGAACAGAATGATTAAGATAAAAATTAGTGTTACATTTAGAGTCATCACATAATTGTAGTTTTTTAAAATAAAAAATTATATACGAAGGAGCAAAGTATTTTTAGTACCTTTAGAGAAATGAAAATGTGAGCATGAAAAAAAATATATGACCTCATTTCCTTGGGTTATATCAATGTCCATTGTTTACTCTTAAAAATTGTTATTTTGCCACACATTTGCAGTTGATTTTGCTAGTAAATTATTGAATGACATTAGAATTTACATCAATAACACGTGACTAATTGTTTTGGTGTTTCATAATGCTAAGAGTGTGTTGCAGCTGCAACGTTTTCCCAAATTTAAAAAAATTTGGGACCCTCCTTTTAAATTTAGTCTTGCTTAGTTGTTGGGATTGCTTAACTTTACTAAAAGTTTGATTTTTTGAGGTTGATTGTTGAATGAATATCTTTGTATGTTGATGCTGCCATTTGACCTTAAGTTTTGAATTACGGATGATTTCTTATTTCGATGTCGAAAATTGTTTGAACTGTGAATCGGGGCCATAGTCACCTACGCAGCCGCCGTTGCGGAGGCTCAATAGCAATTGACCCGATCCAAAACCTCGTCTTCCGGCGATGCACTTATTTTTTTTTTCGGTGTTTTTGTTTCGTCACCGTCGGAGCACTAGCACCTTGTATTGCCGCCGTTTTGGATGGAAAATTGCAAGCACTACGATGGAGGATTTTACCTTTGCCGATCCCGCGGTTTGCTTTTGTATTTTTGTTCTTATCGCTGTCGAAGCTATGTTGGACATTTGAATTATGGGATTAGTCTTTGTTTTTCTAATTGCTGTCAATTTCATTTTTTGAAAGAGATTTAGTCTATTTGTGTTTCGTCGTTGCGGCTTCGGAACAGACTAACCATCCGCTTTACAGCTTTTCCTTTCGTCGATGGTTCGCTTAATGTTTGGTTCTATTTTTATCCGATTTTGACTGGTCTGCGGAACCATTTGTCTTTGTAACTTCCGCTATTGCGGCGTTCTAGCATACTAATGGTCCGATGCTATAGTCATTTTGAGCTCCGATGCTGAGGTTTCTAGTGTGTGTTTTGTCGATGATTGTCATCGTGTTGCGTAACTCATAATATCTTCGTTGCGCATCGTTGCGGTTCATTAGCAGGTTGACCGCCGATGCCTTAGTTTCTTGCTGCTTGATATACATGTTTTCCCCACCGATTGCTTTCACCGAGGTCTATATATATGTGGGGCGAGTCATTATTCTATTATTATCCCTGTGAACTCGTGCCTGCACTGTCCTTGTTGATTCGAACGGTGTGTTCGTGTCTAGCTGTCGGAATCTTGTTCATGGATGGCATCTCCGTGGAGCTTTCAGATTTTTTCCTTGTCGACTGCAACTTGTTGCGAGGTAGGCCAATCGTGGTTTTATCCTTTCTTTGAGTTTTTGGAGCTAGGGTCTCATCCTATGCTTAGTTTTTTCCCACCGTGGTAGATGGGCATTTATGTCTCGTTTGTATCCTATTAGCATAGTGTGGCCTACTTTGGCAATTAGCAGAAGGAGGGGGTTTTCTTTTTCCTGAGTGGTTTTCGCAAAGCCATTATGGGGTTTTGAACATTGTCTGATTCTTTAGGAATTGGTTCAGACAAGTGTTACGCTATCTGCACCAGTTTTTCTGGGATTGCATTTGGCCATCCGGGGAGGGGAGGTTTCATTTATTTTACCGTAAGCTTTACCCTGGTTTTGTTTGGGACGATGGAGGGTGTTGAGTTTCTATTATTTTGGTCGCTCGCGTGTTTTGGTTAGTGTCGCATTTTTCGAAGATGGGCCTCATTGATGGGATGTATGTCTGAGCGAAGAGTTAGAATGCATGCATTTTCCATTAGAGTTATTTTCGTTGGACAGGTATAGCATTGTTTAGACTTAGGTTTTTCAGGCATAGCTTGCAGAAGCTTTGTTTGTTATTCTCATTTTTGCATTTAGATCAGCTGTTGCGAATATGGAAGAGGTAAATGTTTATACAGTTTTTCTTCATTCTTCGAATAACTGTTTTTAAAAATCTCAAATAGCCTGAATGCATTTTGGTTTGTGACAGGGAAACTATTGTAAAGGAGAGATGTCGAAAAGATAGAAAAATAAGGCTCCTATTGCTGAAGGGGAACCTAAGGTGGAAATTATTACAAAGGTTGAGTACATTTATGAAGATATTAGAGCCACCACCGGGGTGGAACCTGACTACAAGTGGGGCGAGATTTATAGACTGATTTCAAACCAAGAAGTGCCTGATACCGGGTTTGAAGAATTAATAATATATGCCAACATTGAGAAATCTGCCTTGATGAAGATAGCTACGAGACCTGGGCTTTTTCCATGTTCTGAAGTGATTGGATGGATTTTTCCTAGGGCAGATGTGACCACTATGATTCTGGCCAATACTACCAAGCAGGGCTATGCTGCTTACAGTCCTGGGTATTTCTCATTAGCTTATCACTTACCTCCAGCCCAGATTTACCTAACTGAAGATTGGTTGAAGGAAATTAACCTAGATATGGTTGAAATAGTAAAAAGAATGATGATACCTAGTAGTAATTTTCGAACCAGTCCATCAGGGGAATATGACACAGCTACTCTAAGAACCCCTTATAGGTTTATAGCATTAATGTTAAATAGAGTTTTTGGGAGAGCCCATGGTAAGAGTTTCAATTTGGGTTGGGTTACCATTATTTTCTATGTGGCCACTCAGGGGACTGTATTCAACTGGGCGAACATTGTGTCCAATAGTCTCTCAGCTTGCATTGCTTCAGCTATGGGAGGGGTGTGTCAGAAAAACTCTGAGTTCTACATGAGCTCCATATTAATAGACTGTATACTATGCACTCAGCCATTTCCATCCCTAAGGTGCATGTGGGACAGGGACAGAACCCCTGTGTACACAGCTTACAAGCTGTTGTGGGCACACAAATATTACAGTCATTATAAAGAAATTTGTGAACATTTTATTATGCCTTTGTATACGTTGATTTTCTTGAAAGAATGCAATTGTATGTCTGAGGAGGCACTGAAAGTCATTGAGGAGTATGAAAATTACTACTTGACTGATGAAGGGATGCATATTAGGATGTATGGTTGCTCTAGGGCACCTTCTTTGCTTCCCAAGTATGCCACTAATTATGTGGTGCACAAAGAAGTAGTCAGGTGGGTTTACTTAGATGGTATAGGGAGTTTCCTATTTGGACACAAGTAGGCATCCTATCCTCCCATACCTTTTGGGTTGGGAAGCTATAAGTTTTACAAGGTTAAACTAACTGCAGATTTTGTACAAGAATTGGAGCACTTTCACTTTAAGGAGATGAACTTCCATAGAAATGATTCTTAGAACAATCTTGTAGAACATTGCAAGGAGGCCAATGTTCATTTTGAATATACAAACCACTAGGACAAAGATGAAGAAATTTTCAGAAATGCAGTAAATATGACTGCATTGAAAAGAAGATTTAAATAGAAGATCACCACTAAAGGTGGTAAGGGCCAAACTGAACAGAAGAAAGCTGGTGAAGAGGAGGCCAGGAAAAAAAAGGATGCTAGGAGACTAGCACAAGAGGCTAAGAGTTGGCTTAAGAGTGAAGAAGAAGAAAGGAGGAAATCTAAATAGGAAGCAACAAAGAATGCAGAGGAAGCTGCAAAGAGGGATGAAGAAGAAAGAAAGAAGAAAGAAGATGAAGAGCTGAAGAAGAAAGAATCTCAAGAGCTAAAGAAGAAAGAAGATGAAAGTCTGAAGCTGACAGGATCCACAACAGACCAACAAACTTCTGACCCAGTAGACATTCAAGAAGTGCATGATCAAGATTGTCCTGACTCTCAAGAGCCTACTACAACTTCTGGTAGCAATATAGGGTAGGTTGTTGTTTCTGAATTGAGGCTGATACCTTTTGAGCAGAAGAAAGGAGAAGAAGTCTCAGACTTTAGCACCATTTTTTATGATAGAGAAAAGAAGAGAATTGTAAAGAGGACTGAGAAGAAGGTTGAAACAGGTGCACAACTAGGGATGATGGTCACTGATAAAAATTTGGTCCATGGTACAGATAAAGATCCAATACTGATAGCCAGATCTGGAGCAGTATTGATCCACGCCACTGAAGATAATGTGGATCGACTAATGACAGACATTGAGCAATCAAGGAAAAATGCAGCTCAATTAAAAGATACCCTGAGAAAGGAGAGGGATGAAGGAAACAGATTAAAGTGAAAGTTTGAAGACATGCGAAATGAGGTGAAGTCTTCAAAATCAAAGCTTCAGTCCCTCCAAGCAGACAACATAACTTTGGAAGTTTCCATTGAAAAGACAGGAAGATATGCTCAGAATAACCTAACAGAATTGAAAAGGTTACAGCAGGAATATCAGGAACTAAAGACAAAAAGGGATGGACTAAAAAAAGCATATGAAGACCTTAATGCAGAAAGAGGCTAGCTGCAAAGCAAAGTTGAGGAAAAAGAAAAACAATTTCAGATGCAAGCAGTAGAGTTTGAAGGACAAATTGCTTCATTGGCATCATCTTTGAAAGAGGCCAGGGAATAGCAAACCAGTTTTCAGCCTTTTGAAGAGCATGTCCTAACACAAAGAAGCATAATGCACCAGTTGCAGGTGTCAATTGAAGAAGAAAGATGCAGAGTCTTGCAGGTAGATAACAGATTGGAGGAAATTTTGGAGACTACCTCGTATTTTGTAGATAGGTATCAGGACATTTTGGAAGTCCTGATGGGAAGGATAGGAAGGATGGAGGCGAATGCACAGATTCCTGCAGACTTACCAGCCAAAGATCAACAAAGTTTAAAGCATGATTATGACTTGTTGGAATTTGCAATAAACACAGTAGAAGAGTTAAAGAAGGATGTAAAGAAAACAAGAGGAGCTTGCACCGAGTATTGCATAAGAGTGCTGATCACTTACAACCGTTTCCAGGTGGCTGCTGAACAAAGAGTAGATGCATTTCCAGAAAATGAGTTGTTCACAGGAATGTTGCAAAGAAGATATCAGGAGGATGAGTAGAGGATTCGGGAATTCAAGGTCCTGGATGAACAGATCTTGAAGGATGAAGTGCTCATTTAGCATTCAGTGTACAGTTACTTGAGGATCAATTACGCCTAAGCTTAGCAAGAATTGAAGCGATTAAAAATCAGGCTGAAAAGTTTGAAATCAACATTCGTTTTCTTGATCCTTCTGAATTTGAGAGCATAGCATCAGAAGCCCAAGCGTGGAAAAAGTTCCTAAATAATCAAGTAGGGCGCTCTACTTAAAGTGCTTTATCAGTTTGTTTAAATGTAATATATTGTAAATTGTATGAGCACTCACTATAAGACAATTTTGGGAGATGAAACGTTGGGGAAGCCCAGGAGTCATTTGGGGCAGCCCAAAAGTTTTGCCTTTTGTATAAGTATAGGAGAGTTAGATAGAGGAAGGACTTTTTCCGAATTAGACTTGTGAGCACATGTTGTAAGAGGAACTATTTCATTTTGCAATAGATAATTACAATTTTGCCTGTTGGAGAAAGCTTTGGTGGAATGTTCAAATGCTGTGCAATGGATGTTGTTGAAGGGGAACTATTTTGTTTTCATCTTTTATTCACTAACTGTGAGATTGTTCTAAGTTGTTGAACCTATGTCCTTGTATGAATGTTCTCTGGTTTATTTTATGATAATTTCCACTATGAGTAATAAATGCTTTCATAAACAATGAGCTGTCTTATTGTTCATCTATCTATTCATGTTTATGTGTTTTGAATTAAAGAACAACTACCTGTGATTTTTCTTAATGCATAAACAGTAATACATTACTCATTAAATGATAATCTCGCTCCCTAGGGACAGCTTAGTTAGATAGTTGTATTTCTTGCCGTGTGTGATTTAGATGCGAGAGAGTTTAAGATGAGAGGTAAGAACTTGTGCATCACATTGTGACCGCTCCTCGTACTCTTGATTAATTTGCATTTTAGATAGGCACTTGCATTTCATACTTAAAACTAAAAAACACCAAAATATACACGGTGGACTGGGCCGCAACCGGTAGAACCTTTTATTTTTGTTACTTGACCTATGGTAGCCAGACTGCAAACCAGATGGATTCTCCATACCAAATAGTCACGGGATAGTTGGGAGCGTTGACTGGGGAGAATCCCTTGCTGTTGTCGCCTGCAATTTTCCAGGCCTCAACATAGTGGAAGAAAATAAATAAAAGAAAAGGTGTTATGACGACTGTGAGATCCGAAAAACAAAAAGTATGGAAACTAACATGATATTAATTCTCATTTTGACAAGAATTGAAAATGTTCCGTGACATGAATTCTTCAAATGGGGATTCAAAATACAACATGTCCAAGCATCTTTTGGAAGACTTCATTGAATGAAACCTTACATTCAATGCATATGGAAATACAATGTCAATATCAAGCTATCAATTTGGTCAAGGTCTCTAAAACATAGAATTATATGATAATAAAATATAATAAAACATGATTTCAACTAGAATAATGATATACTTGTGGGTAATAATACATACCGTGAAGAAAAAAACGAGTAACCGCATTACTACTGCCATTTCCTCTAGATTTTATGAATAGATATTAGTTGTAAAGTAATTGGTGTTATAGATGTGATTGATTGGAGTCATACATGTGATCAATCACATCTATAACCCAATTACTCTACAACCCATATCGGCAAATGAATATATATTACTATTTTCTATCCAACAAACAAAGTGAATTAAATGATGGGTTTACTGTCTATTTATAGAAGATTAAAAATGTTGGATCGAGGTTTGTTTTAACCATCGATCGAGCTATTTTTAACCTTCGATCGAGGTTTGAATCTCTCAATCGAGAGTTTATCAGAAGCTCGATCAAGGTTCCTACAAACCATCGATCGAGATTTTATTAAACCCTCGATTGAGGTGTTAAGACCTTGATCGAGGGTTTAATAAAAGTTCGATCAAGGTACGATTTTTCATTTTTCTGAAATTTCCTTGCCAAAAATTGTAAACCACCTCCATGGATGCACCCTCTAGCATAATCCATTTAAAATTCATAAAGAAAATACATCGAATGAAAATAATATACACATTTGCAAATGAATTTCACGAGAAAAGAGTATTTCTAATGATATAATGAACATAATTACATAGTGACAACCTTCTACTGACAACTCATCAAAACAAATAAACTATGATCCTCCACCAAGTCCTCCAGCATGTCAATCCTCCTTTCAATGGTAAGCTCACAAGTTTAACGAGTATTTGGGTTCCTCCTTCACAAGATAGGGAAGAGCATGGGAGATGCACATAAGGGAGTTCATTCTAACAAGGATAAAGGGATGTAGAATCAAGGTATGGAAATGAGTAAAAATTTATCCATGTTTTCCTTACTCTCTAATTTCTCCTCCTAAAGTGTTTCACAATGTCTCAATATATATCCCTCAAAGTATATGCATGGTCAAATTCAACCATTTCTGAGTATATGGAAGGCCAAGGATCATAACAGTCCTAACTTGGCAAGGGAAACTCTAAATATTTTTAATTTTGTGCAGAAGACTCGATGTACGTGGGATATAATGGACAAAATGCATGTATACATGTTTTAGTGCTAATGACCCACGTGTATCAACAAAAATGTGATTTTTTGGATTTTAACTAAGCAAGGGGGTTGTTGTCACATGCCCCAATTTTGCAAAAACAATATTACCATATTTGATTTTATTTAAGGACAATATGTTAAATTTTATGCTAAGTTGTAATAGATGACTCAGCAGAGTGAAGGATATTTAATGTAATTCTGAATAGTTTAATTATAAATAAATAAAGGTGGAGACAACAGCTTAGGAGAGCTGTTAAAAGAGTGTTTACTGGTCAAATTGGTGGAGGAGACTGGGTGGAGAGCAAACAGACATGTGGCAACATCCTCAAACCACTTCCAATTGTTGCAGGTGGCAACCTCCCTACATTTAGGGTCATGATTCCCCAAGAAAGTGGAATTAGAGGAAGTGGCTCAATTAATTACAACTGACCCAAAAGACCTAGGAAATCTTTATAAAAATGCCCATTGAAGAGAGATGAGGCAACTCATTCTAGAGAAGTGATCATTCAACTGAATGTACTTCAGAGACATTCAATGGAAGGGAATTGTGGAAAGAGTTTGAGGGGATAACTGCTAACTGATCTAGTGAATATTTTCAACTAAAGGATCTTATTGCTGAGTGCAGAATGTGTTACTGATTCATTGGACTAGTCTATTGTTTGCATGCTCCACTGGTTCTTAGCCAAGAAGACCAGGAACAGGCTCGAGGGTTCTGAGAAAGTGTTGTTTGAGCACTCTCCAGGACTTGGTAGGGAGGAACAACCTCTTAATGCTATTGTTGTCTATCCTAATCGGGTTCTACACTATTTTGTTTTTACTATGTTAGATAGTTAAATCTGAATCTGACTATTAAATGAATGTTAAATATTCAGTTGTAAAATGTTAGAGTTAGTAATCTTTAGATTATTGAAGAAATGAATTTGAATAGATGGAAAATAATTCTAATTTGTGTTTTTCCACACCTGGAAGGACCAGGCCGTACTCTAGCATAGACATAGTATTTAAAGTAGATGAAGAAAATGATAAGAGCCTGAATTGAATAGATGTGGTTCTGCATTTCATAAATAGCAGAGTATTTTAGTTCAGTATGTAGGTTTTAATTAAAAAGAACAATAATCTGGTTATCTATGTTATTGTTTTACAAGTTTATTTATGTAAATTTACTGGAAACAAAATTGCAATAATATAGTACAGGTAGAAGGATTATTATGTTAAGAGAATACCCTAGTAAATAAGACATTGTGTTTTCATACAATAGATTATTCTTTTATTCAAGTTAAAATATGCATGAAGTTAAACATTGTTATGTTATAAATATATTCCTTTGTGTTTATTTAATAACTATTTGCAAATGCAGTAGAAGAGATATAGTCAAGCTACTTTAGTACATTCAGTTAAATAAAGAGATAAGCTACAATTACTTAGTTTATTTACTTATAATATTAATTAAACTAAGACTAACAATTACTATAAACAAGAAGGGTTTTATGAAAAGTATTTTAAATTATCAAGAATAGACTAGTTACAGAATTATGTTTTCAAATAACTCTAATAAAATTATTTTTATCATTTCAGTAAAAACAATAAGAACATGATAATAACTAAGATAAAAATAATTATCTTTTTAAGAAAGAACTGTTTTAAATTTAGCAACAGGTTATACCTTTAAAGATAAATTATAGGGTTGAAATCCTAAACCAATATTACTATTTCAAATAAAAACAAATAAACTATAATCCATTTTGTTTGGATCATTATATCAATAAACAAATTAAACTATTGTAGACTGGTTACAGTCTTTGTGACAAATATATAAACAGTTATAAATATAGGAAATCTCAATATACACTGGTGATAATACTAACTTAAAGCAATATTGTTACAAGTACTAAAACCTATTTAATTAAATTAAAAGAATTATTTAAAAAAGGGTTTCATTTAGGAAAACCCTAGCTCATATTCCTGAGCCAACAATTAAATATTAAGACAGAGTAACAGTTACAGATTTACATAATTAACCACATCATATACACAAAATGTATCAAATAGTTAATTTATTTATTCACAGTCGAATAGGGTAAAACCCTACTTACACAGAGTCACAAAACAGTATGCTGCAAAAACAAGTCTAAGCTTGAAGACAAACTGTCTTAAAAACTGTTGCATTACATTTATAGGCCGTAAGGCCAGAAATCTAAACTAAATACAACACCAAGCTCATGGTCGGGACTAACCATCGTCGAGGAGAGGGTTTGAAATAAAATAGAACCCAATAACATCTAACAAGCAACTACATAACCAAAGATGAAGCTGGACAAGTTTCCAAGCTCAAAGTTTTCCAAATCGACTACCCTGTTACAAGCAGGGAAAGAACCCAAACATTGAAACACATGGCTTACCGGATTGAAGCCACGGCCTTTGAAGACAGCCAACATCATCTTCTTCACAGTTCGTAAGTGAAGTCTCAAGTTCCTGTAAGATGAACACATCACTGTGTTAATTTGAAACTCTTCTATAAAAATGACCTAACTGTAAACAATCTTTACTGAGAGCTTTTTATTATTGGAATGAAAACTAAAAATTACCTTAATAAGGAAAACAAATAGACTAGCCACGGACTATCACCAATAGCAAGTACGTACATGATTTTTCCAAACCCTACGACCACGAAGGAGCACACCAACAACAGCGAAGCCATAGCTTCACACAATAGTGACAGGCCATGGGAAGCAAGATGAGTTAGAGATAGGCCGCATTTAAGAGCAAAGCAAAACCAACAAAATCTTGTAGGGTAGAAACCCACAGTCATAAAGATATGGCAACAAGACCGAACATTGGACGCTACAGCAAGTTAAAATCAAGACTCAGAGCAACTAGAACTAGAAGGAACTCATGACCTCCATGAAAGTCTTACAGAGCAGCCCGAAGGCCTGCGTGAACTGTGGATGAAGAATAACAAAGTGTTTGGGGTTAGAAGAAATATATACAACCAATACATGGCCAGGAGGTGACCACATGCCTCAAGAAAATCAAACCATGCATGGGTCGAGTTCTATAGTTCACCTGCGATCAAACGATTCCAATTATTTTTTAAATAATGATTTTAATTAAAACGATACATGAACTATATTATATGCCTTACTATATCACATCATAAATCATGTGTATGTTTATCATAATGTTGGTTGCCCAATTTTTGGCATTGGGTAAAAACCATGTTATGTCAATATTGACCTAGTGATAATCACTTAGTCATTGGATTACCCTAAAACAATAATGCGTAGAACCTTCATACTATAAGTAGATTTATGTGCTTATATTCATTGTTGAATATGCATGTTTTTAACCCCTTTAAAAACCAACAATTCGAATGGTAAATAAATTATAAGGTTGGCTAGCATAGTAAAAGAATATCTTCATGAATTCTTTTACATGGTTCAATTTTGGTTTAGACTTAATAGACACTAGTTGTTACACAACTTGTCAATTGCTAGTAAATTACCAAGATTATTTATTTGGTAAAATAGTTTATGATTATACAAGATAACCTGTATTTTCTTATAAGGTAAAATTTGATCTACCATAATAGCTAATGTAGACATGAATTTAATATATGAAAGGTGTTATAGTAATAATAAGAACTATAATGGAATAACCTTACTCAAGTCTATAATCATTGGGAACAACATTGATTGACTTAGGTTTAAGAAGTGAAGACAAACATTACTCCATGTGAAACGATACAGTGATTTTTACACTGTTCAAGATTATATTATCAATGAGTTTTACAGGCAGTAAGCTTTCCTAAAGAATGCAAATATCGATCAGCTTGGTACTCAAGTAAATATTACGATAATGTATATGATACAATAGTACATGCAGTACGATATTTACGAGGAAGCTAATAACTTGTTAATGAGCAATTGATTTATACATATAAGAAATGGGTTGATACTTACTACACTAGTAGGTTAAAAAATAAATCAAATGTTATATTCTAATGAGAATATTACTATCAGTAATTAGAGAAGCTCTTCCATGTATAAAAACCAATAGTACAATAAATAAAACATTTGCAAGATGGGCATGATAATATAGAATTTAATATGCGATAAAGAATACGAGCTTAAAGTCATAGTAAGTATTGTTGTTGTCACTAAGTTTGATAAAGAAAGGAACTATTTTATTTTGAACTTAGCTTACAATGAAAACTGGAGAAAACAAACTACTTCACCTCATTGAAGTTCTTGGAATTTATTAGCTTAATTACTAAGCATATTAATTGCAAATAGAAACACTTCTTGATACTTTATGAATCTAAAATGTCTACTTGTTCGAGCATACCTATAAACCTGTAAGAACCAGTAATACTTTTTGCATTAGAATAAATGCTAAGTAAGCCCAGGATTCAAAGTTAGATTCCACCTACTTTCCATAAAGAAGGCTCATCGGTAAACTGAAATAAAACAATACGCAAGTAAGCCTTATTATGGTACGAAAAGGAAACTGCTTTAGTTAAAATTATGTAATACTAATCATTGGACTGTTTCTTTTTCTACTAACCATTAGCTGTTAGTAAACCGAAGATCCAGCATTTTATATTATCTCAAAATTTTAAATTTTTGTGAAAATTTGGTGTTTTAACAAGTGGTATTAGAGCACGGTTCAAACACTAGGCCTTGATGAAGCCCAACTAGCTTTTATGAAATAGTGATTTGAATTATTATGCTGATGTATTTTCTTTTAAATGTTATTCAATAGAGAAATTGTTTCGGAAGTTTAACAAATAGGTATGGAAAGGCTGGAGGAATATGCAGAGTAGGAATCTCCATTTACTGAACCAAAAAAATTACCAAGTGATCCTATACCAGGAGATCCTATACTAGAACTGTTACAAACAGTAAAAGACCTAAAATCTGAAATGGAATATGTAAAACGAGAGAATGAAAGGATTATGAGGGCTCAGGAGGAGCTGAATCGGATCCTAACAGAAATGTTTCAAACTGAGGGTAGGGGTAGAAGAACTGAATCAGAAGATACAAGTCATCAACATAAATTTAAAAAGATGAAACATACTAAAAATGAAAGCAGTTCATCTTCAGAGGTGTTTGGTGAACAACGTAATTTGCATTCTGCTAGTGATAGTAGTGATGATAATCATTATACTAAAAAGAGGAAATACAAACCTTATGAGGAGATTTATAGGGAATTCAAAAAGATAAAACCACCAACATTCAATGGAGAGACCAAGAAAGGGGAGGAAGCGGATTCTTGGTTATCTGGGATGAAGAAGTACTTCCAAATATATAACTATTCTAGACAATTAAATGCTAAAATGGCTATCTATAATCTCTTAGGAAAGGCTGACATTTGGTGGCTGGACTTGAAGAGAGTTAAGGGAATAAAAGAGAAGAATGTAAATTGGAGTACCTTTAATAGGTACTTCAAAAAGAATTTTTTTCTGAGCAATACTATGAAGAGAGATCAAAAGAATTTTATGAGCTCAAATTAGGATCAATGACAATGAAGGATCTAAACAACAAGTTTTTAAGTCTACTTAGGTATGTACCATACCTTGTAGATGAAAAACCAAAGGTACAGTGTTTCCTCAACTGTCTACCTTATCATATTAAGGACATGATTGAATATGACAATCCAAAGACTTTGGAAGAAGCTATGAGGAAAGCCAACTTCTGTTATGAACAGAATCGAAAGAAGGAAAGCATGGCCAACTGGAAGGCCAAGAAGAATAATAACTAGTATGATCAAAAGAAGAAAGAATTTGTGCCCAACAGAAATTCTAAGAACAATAAGGTTAGAAATTATCCTAATAAGAATTTCTAAGGAAATAAGAATAATTCACCAAGCAATCAGAATAATTCCAAGGGTAAAGAATTTACTAATAACCATGGTAATTACACCAAGAAATTTGAGCACAAAGAACCTATAAAATGCTAGGAGAGTAATGGCCCACACTATGTTTCAGTCTGTCCTAATCGAAAAAAGACTGTCAGTAATATTCATACCATATAGGAGGAGATGACTGTTGGAGAATTAGCGAGGACTATGCCCAGAATCAATGTAGCCTTGGAGAATTGACAAACAAAATATCAAACTTCCATGGTGGAAGTAGAACGTATGATAAATCAAACCCCTATAACTATTTTGATTGATCCAAGAGCTAGTCTTAGTTATATTGCACCTAAAATGGTAGAAAAATGTAAGTTACCTGTTGAAAAATTTGAAAATTCTTGGTTGGTTTAGTTAACCACTGGCGCTAAAAGGAAGGTAACTTGTTTTGTAAAATAATTTGCAGTAGTTATGGATCATTTTGAAACTGTTGTAAAGCTTAATGTATTACCTCTTGGTTCTTATGATTTACTGATCGGTATGGATTGGTTAGAACAACATAGGGTAATTTTAAATTGTTATGATAAAACCTTTACTTGTTTAAACACTGATGGAAGACCAGTAAGTGTAAAATGAATTCCTAGAAAAACCACCATAATGAAGATTTCTGCTCTATAGCTTAAGGGAGTTGTTAGGAATGGTTGTAAAGCTTATGCAGTAGCAATAACTGATGAGGAGAACCTAAATAAGACAGATAAATTAAAATTGGAAGACATACCAGTCTTAAGAGAATATGTTGATGTATTCCCTGAAGAAATTCTGGGACTACCTCCGAAAAGGGAATTATATTTCACCATTGAGTTGGTACCTGGTGCAGTACCTAGCTCAAGGGCCCCTTATCGAATGAACATACTTGAAATTAACTAATTAAAGCCTCAATTAAATTAACTTATTGATAAAAAATATATTCGACCTAGTGTGTCTCCTTGGGGGGCACCTGTCATCTTCATTAAGAAAAAGGACAGAACCATGTGACTTTGCATAGATTATCGTCAGTTGAATAAGATGACCATTAAAATTTGATACCCGTTTCTCTGTATAGATGATCTGTTTGATCAACTGCAAGGAGCCACCATGTTTTTAAAAATTGATTTAAGATATGGATATCATCAAGTTAGGATTAAAGATGAAGACATCTTAAAACAGCTTTTAGAACTCGATATGGCCATTACGAGTTTGTCGTCATGCCATTCGGGCTTACTAATTCCCCAACTATTTTTATGTGTTTAATGAACAACGTTATGCATAAGTATCTAGATAAATTTGTAGTTGTGTTCATCGACGATATATTAATCTATTCAAAAACTGAAGAAGAACATAAAGAGCATTTGAAAATTGTTTTGCAAGAGTTACAAGATCATCAACTCCTTGCAAAGTTTAGTAAATGTGATTTCTTCAAGGATAAGATTTAGTACGTAGGTCATGTGGTGACCAAGGAAGGGATTTTAGTAGATCCCGAAAAGATAAAGGCGATTGAAGATTGGCCGTTTTCTAAGGATGTAACGGATGTTCGATCTTTCATGGGAATTACCAATTACTACTGGAGGTTCATTGAAGGTTTTCCGAGATCGTGAATTCGATAACTTCTTTGCAGAAGAAAGGAAAGAAGTTTGATTGGAACCAGAAATGCGAGGAAAGCTTTAAAAAGTTAAAAAATTTATTAACCAGCGCACCTATTTTAAGAATAACTGATCCAAATAAAGAATTTGTAGTGTGCACTAACGCCTACAATGATGGCTTAGGCAATGTTCTAACTCAAGAAGGGCATGTTATTTCCTATGAGTCTAGAAAATTAAAAATTCATGAAAATAATTATGCAACTTATGATCTGGAATTAGCAGCTATTATACATGCTCTAAAGATGTGGCGACATCACTTAATTGGGAGAAAATTTATTTTAATGACTGATAATAAAGGACTAAAGTATCTGTTAGATCAGCCTAATTTAAATGCTAAACAAGCTAGGTGGCTATCTTTTCTAAGCCAGTATGATTTTGAAATTCAGCACATTAAGGGTAAATAAAATAAAGTTGTTGATGCATTAAGTAGAAATGCAAGGCTGAATTTTGTAGTAGTTATCAGCACTTATACTACATATTTGGATGAACATCTTAAAGCAGGAATAGAACAGGATGAAATTTACCAAAATTTACAAGCAAAAACGAAAGAAAATCCAACAGAAAGCTTAAGTAAAGGGTACAGTTTGAATGCAAAAGAATTTTTATTGTATAAAGACAGAATGTATGTACCTAATGTACCTAAATTTTGGATGAAATTCATAAAACTCCATACTCGGGTCATCGAGGCTATCAAAAGACTATAACTATATTAAGAAAAGAATATTTTTGGCCAAATATGAAGACTGAAGTAGTAGAATGTATTGCTAGGTGTTTTGAATATCAGCAAGTGAAAACTGAACATCAACACCCAGCTCGATTACTTCAGCCATTACCCATTCCTAGCTGGAAATGGGAGATAATTAGTCTCGATTTTGTTACTTGACTGCCTAGAAATTAGAATCTAAATGATTCTATCATGGTAGTAGTTGATAAGTTAAGTAAAGCAGCTCACTTTATACCTGTTAAAACTACATATAAAGATGCAAATATACTTGATATTTTTCTAAAACAGATTTTTCGACTGCATGGAATACCGAAAGTCATAATCTCAGATAGAGATCCTAAATTTACAGGTAACTTTTAGAAATTTCTGTTTAAAGGATTAAACACTACATTAAATTTTAGTACTTCGTTCCATCCTCAAACAGATGGAGAAACTAAAATAGTAAACCAAGTACTGGAAGATTCATTAAGAATATATGTGAAAGACCAGCTAGGTAAATGGGAGGATTATTTGCATCTGGTAGAATTTGCTTATAATAATAATTATCAAGCAACAGCCAGATTTAGTCCTTTCGAAATTTTGTATGGAAGCAAATGTAATACTCCTATCTCTTGGAGTAATCTAGTGGATATATTAGTATTAGGTCCTGAACTATTAAAGGAAACCGAAGAAATTGTAAAGAAGGTACAAGGTAATCTGAAAGTGGAACATGATCGATAGAAAAGCCAAGCAGACCTTAAAATAAATCCAAAGGAGTTTTAGGTAGGTGAACATGTGTTCATCAAGGTGAGGCCCAAAAGGATCTCTATGAGATTTGGGAGTTGTGCAAAACTAGCACCTCGATACTGTGGTCCATTTCAAATATTGTCAAGGGTTGGACAAGTAGCTTATAAATTAGCATTACCACCAAATTTAAGAGTACATAATGTTTTTCACATTTTTGTATTAAAGAAATATGATCATGATGCTACTCATGTTGTTAACTGGAATGATGTATAGGTGGAATCAGAAGGAGATTTTCTGGTGGAACTAGACTGTATCCTCGGGCGGAGGGATATCACACTTCGGAACCACACCATTGAATATGTGAAGGTGCAATGGAATCACATTAGTCCAGAGGAAGCCACCTAGGAATTGGAAAGTAATATGCGAGATGCATATCCAATTCTGTTCCAGGGGAATTCTGAGGATGAAGAATAAATAACATTGAGGACGATGTTATGTTCTAAGGGGGTGTGTATGTTACATGCCCCAATTTTCCAAAAACAATATTACCGTATTTGATTTTATTTAAGGACAATATGTTAAATTTTATGCTAAGTTGTCATTGATGACTCAGCAGAGTCAAGGATATTTAACGTAATTCTGAATATTTTAATTATAAATAAATAAAGGTGGAGACAACAGCTTAGGAGAGTTGTTAAAAGTGTGTTTATTGGTCAAATTGGTGGAGGAGACTGGGTGGAGAGCAAACAGACATGTGGCAGCATCCTCAAATCACTTCCAATTGTTGCAGGTGGCAGCCTCCTTACATTTGGGGTCATGATTCCCTAATAAAGTGGAATCAGAACAGGTGGTTCAATTAATTACAACTGACCCAAAATACCTAGGCAATATTTATAAAAATGCCCATTGAAGAGAGCCGAGGCTTCTCATTCTAGAGAAGTGATCATTCAGGTGAATGCACTTTAGAGAAATTCAATGGAAGGGAATTATGGAAAGAGTTTGAGGGGATAACTGCTAAGTGATCTAGTGCAACTTTTTAGCTGAATGATCTTACTGTTGAGTGCAGAGTGTGTTACTGAGTCATTGGACTAGTCTATTGTTTGCATGCTCCACCAATTCTCAGCCAAGAAGAACAGGAACATGCTTGGGGGTCTTGAGGAAGCGTTGTTTGAGCACTCTCCAGGAGTTGGTAGGGAGGAATAACCTTGTAACACTATTGTTAGCTATCCTAATAAGGTTCTACACTATTTTGTTTTTACTATGTTAGATAGTTAAATCTGAATCTGACTGTTAAATGAATGTTAAATATTTAGTTGTAAAATGTTAGATTTAGTAATCTTTAGATTATTGAAGAAATGAATCTGAATAGATGGAAAATAATTATAATCTGTGTTTTTCCACACCTGGAAGGACTAGGCCGTACTCCAGCATAGATAGAGTATTTAAAGTAGATGAAGAAAATGATAAGAGCCTGAATAGAATAGATGTGGTTCTGCATTTCATAAATAGTAGAGTATTTTAGTTTAGTATGTAGGTTTTAATGAAAAAGAACAATAATCTGGTTATCTATGTTATTGTTTTACAAGTTTATTTATGTAAATTTACTGGAAAAGAAATTGCAGTAATATAGTACATGTAGAAGGATTATTATGTTAAGAGAATACCCTAGTAAATAAGACGACGTGTTTTCATACAATAGATTATTCTTTTATTCAAGTTAAAATATGCATGAAGTTAAACTGTGTTATGTTATAAATATATTCCTTTGTGTTTATTTAATAACTATTTGCAAATGCAGTTGAAGAGATATAGTCAAGCTACTCTAGTACATTCAGTTAAATAAAGAGATAAGCTGCAATTACTTAGTTTATTTACTTATAATATTAACTAAACTAAGACTAACAATTTCTATAAACAAGAACGGTTTTATGAAAAGTATTTTAAATTATCAAGAACAAACTAGTTACAGAATTATGTTTTCAAATAACTCTAATAAAATTCTTTTTATCATTTCAGTAAAAACAATAAGAATATGATAATAACTAACATAAAAATAAATATCTATTTAAGAAAGAATTGTTTTAAATTTAGCAACAGGTTATACCTGTAAAGATAAATTATAGGGTCGAAATCCTAAACCAATATTACTGTTTCAAATAAAAACAAATAAACTATAATCCATTTTGTTTGGATCATTATATCAATAAACAAATTAAACTATTGTAGAATGGTTACAGTCTTTATAACAAATATATAAATAGTTATAACTATAGGAAATATCAATAAACACTGGTGATAATACTAACTTAAAGCAATATTGTTACAAGTACTAGAACCTATTTAATTAAATTAAAAGAATTATTTAAACAAGGGTTTCATTTAGGAAAACCCTAGCTCATATTCCCGAGCCAACAATTAAATATTAAGACAGAGTTACGGTTACAGATTTACATAACTAACCACATCATATACATGAAATGTATCAAACATTAAATTTATTTATTCACAGTTGAATAGGGTAAAACCCTACTTACACAGAGTCACAAAACAATATTTTGCAAAAATGAGTCTAAGCTCGAAGACAAACTATCTTAAAAACTGTTGCATCACATTTATAGGCTGTAAGGCCAGAAATATAAACTAAATAAAACACCCAGCTCATGGCTGGGACTAACCATCATCGAGGCGAGGGTTTGAAATAAAATAGAACCCAATAACATCTAACAAGCAACTACATAACCAAAGATGAAGCTGGACAAGTTTCCAAGCTCGGAGTTTCCCAAATCGACTACCCTGTTACAAGCAGGGAAAGAACCCAAACATTGAAACATAGGGCTTACCGGATTGAAGCCACAACCTTCGAAGACAACCAACATCATCTTCTTCACAGTTCGCAAGTGAAGTCTCGAGTTCCTGCAAAATGAGCACAGCACTGTGTTAATTCAAAACTATTCTATAAAAATGACCTAACTGTAAACAATCTTTACTGAGACATTTTTATTATTGGAATGAAAACTAAAAATTACCTTACTAAGGAAAACAAACAGACTAGCCACGGGACTGTCACCAATAGCAAGTATGCACACGACTTTTCCAAACCCTACGACCACAAAGGAGCACACCAACAGTAGCGAAGCCACCGCTTTGCACAACAGTGATAGGCCATGAGAAGCAAGATGAGTTATAGACAGGACACACGTAAGAGAAAAGAAAAACCAACAAACTCTTGCATGGTAGAAACCCACAGTCATAAAGATATGGCAACAAGACCAAACATCGGAGTAACTAGAACCAGAAGGAACTCACCGCTGCCATGAAAGTCTTGCAAAGTAGCCTGAAGGCCCGCGTGAACTGCGGAGGAAGAATAACAAAGCGTTTAGGGTTACAAGAAATATAGACGACCAATACATGGCCAGGAGGTGACCACGTGCCTCAAGAAAATCAAACCACACACGGGTCGAGTTCTATAGTTCACCTGCGATCAAATGATTCCAATTATTTTTAAAACAATGATTTCAATTAAAACGATACATGAACAATATTATATGCCTTACTATATTACATCGTAAATCATGTGTATGTTTATCATAATGTTGGTTGCTCGATTTTGGGCATTGGGTAAAAACCATGTTATCTCAATATTGACCTAGTGGTAATCACTTAGTCATTGGATAACCCTAAAACAATCATGCATAGAACCTTCATACTATAAGTAGATTTATGTGCTTATATTCATTGTTGAATATGCATGTTTTTAACCCCTTTAAAAACCAACAATTTGAATGGTAAATAAATTATAAGGTTGGCTAACATAGTAAAAGAATATCTTCATGAATTCTTCTACATGGTTCAATTTTGGTTTAGACTTAATAGACACTAGTTGTTACACAACTTGTCAATTGCTAGTAAATTACCAAGATTATTTATTTGGTAAAATAGTTTATGATTATACAAGATAACATGTATTTTCTTATAAGGTAAAATTTGAGGCACCATAATAGCTAATGTAAACATTAATTTGATATATGAAAGGCGTTATAGTAATAATAAGAACTATAATGAATAACCTTACTCAAGTATATAATCATTGGAAACAACATTGGTTGACTTAGGTTTAATAAGTGAAGACAAACATTACTCCATGTGAAACGATACAATGATTTTTACACTATTGAAGTTTATATTTTTAGAATTTCATCATTAAGGGAGGATTATATTAGGATCTTTACTGAGAGAATAACAAGCACAACAATAAAACACAAGAGACAATGAACACAATGTTTATCCTCGGGGAAACCATAAATGGTGAAAACCCCAGAACTTCCTCAAAGATAGAATCAGCACCAAAAGTAGAATCCAAAACAGTAAGTGATCTCTCGACAGCAGTAACCGTCTTCTTGTCTAGCCCCAATGTCTTCTCCTTCCTCAACTATGCGCTACAGTTGAGTGTGTATGAGTTGTGTGTTAAATAGAGAGTCCATCTCTCTATTTATACTAATCCCGACATGACAAAAACCCTACTAGGGCCGACCTCACTAGGAGAGTCTAATAACCCTAGTGCCCCTAAACTGTGGGGACTTTAACCCTTAGACAATAGGAGGGCTACCCACAATAACTTGACATGACTTTTTTACATGATAGACCTTCCCGATAGCACTACTACATTTCGATCCAAAATCCGACGGTTACTTCCAACGGCGCGTGGATTTTTTCTTTTAAACCTACCAAAAATCACAAAGTTAATTTTTTTTTTAAACTGTGGTCATAAGCATCGCTTAAGCGATGGCTAGGCTCATAAGCGTCGCTTAAGCGACGGCTAGCCTAGCAAGCGTTGCTTAAGCGACGGTGCATAAATTGATCATTTATTTAAAAAAATTCACTTAATTGGTTAATTATTTAAAATGGAAAACTAAAACTTAAACTATCATGCTTAATCACCCCTCAACTACCACTATAGGTGTGCATTTTTGTTTCATTTGTGATGATATTCTCATTTGTAAGGTTGGGTGATTCCATTTGGACATGATCAACATATCCTTTGCTTGAAGTAGATAAATAATAGTTGTATTCACTTGCTTAAATATGTGACACCGGATCTATGTATTCACTTTCTTAGTAAAATGCACGCCATAGTATGTACATTCATTCAAATGAAATCTAGTTCATTAACCTTATTTTGGGACCACACTTATCAAACTAGCTAAATTGATTAAGTTTCAAAACTTGAGTATTTCCTATGTTAAGATTGTTTGGATATTGAAAAAATCCTTGATGCAGGTTCCCACATTGAGTTTGTTTAAAGAAGGAAATCTAATATGATAAGATCAGTCACGTTTAACCTCTCTTCTAACATTAGGCCCAAGTACAAAAAGTGGGTCTTGTTTGACCTTTTCCTATTACCACTCTGCATAAGCCTAAGATTAAGTGTTTCCCTTCCTGGAAAGAAAAACCATGTAATTCAATTATGTTAGCATGTGTATAGGTGAATACCCCTTCTATCCCACTACCTAAGATAGACTACATATCAATAGTTTCAACATATTTAATTGTACTCTTACTAACAACATATATGGAAGACTACAAAACCAGTAAATGTTGATCCTCTTCCAAAGTTATGTTCAAATGAAAAGGGAAATTAACTTGTCATTCCCCTTGTCGCATACTACAACTTAGTGCAAAAATTATTATGTTTGGGTAAGGTCACTGCATTAGAACTAATGTATCTCCTTGGGGATGACCACTCACACGTGCACATATGTTTAAGCACGATATTGATATATTATGTGAATTTGTCTTCTATCAAGGTCCAGAATCATGGGGTCAATCCTTTTGTCATGTATATGGAGCCATGATTTGAGCGTGGGTTAATGTATGATATTGGAGCCCCATGTAATATGGCATGACTTTTATTGGCACAGACAGTGACGTAGGAATGTTTCATGTGAGTTGTTTGCTCCAATCCATGGGCCTCCCTTTGATCTATACAATGAAGCAAATCAAGGAGGGGTAATCCATTTGACTTGGCTATGTTGGCTTTGTTATTTTAATTATGCTATGGATATGAATTGGATCATGATATGCACATTTTGTTTCTTGTTTACTTCGTTCCATTGGGCATCTTTTGCTCTTAAGTTATTGGGACAACCCACTTTATGAGGGAAATTTTCACATGTATTCACGCATAAGGATATCAATGCCTCCATGGTGAGATATATGTTTTTTGGGGCCATATTTCATGATTACACATGGACCTATAGTTCAACACACCACCCTTAAAGAGGATTTTAACGTATACATTGGAGTTTCAATTGCCTACTTTGCCCTCCTATAGAATAACTACTATAGACCAAATTAAGCATATTATGATATATTCGTATGTAACTGTATTTGCATATCGTTATTGGTGTAATGGCTTGTAATGGCTTATTGGTGTAGAGGCCCTTTGTTAAAGGCTCCCGTTGAAAGATCAAATACCGGGGGTTCGCGTCGCTCCACAGAATGCCCTCCTCGACTCTAGCGCTCTGCTCTATGCACAGTTTCCTCAAATTAACCACAGTACTGGATTTCGAGCGAATTGCAATTTCCAGGATAGAATGTCTTTTGCTGATTTGGGTGTACCACTGCCTGTGATAAATTTTTGTTCACCCGCTCATGAGTTTGTGGGAATTAAACCTCCAGATCTGATGGTGCAGGCAAGGAGGGAATATAGCACCCGGTGATTAGCGTTTTCGTAAGGAAATTATGTCTATGAAGAAGGGATGGAGGAAATTTGGAGTTGCAGTTGTGGGTTTGGTGCTACTATCCATGCTCGTTCCATTGGTATTCTTGCTCGGACTCTATGGTGGATTTCAGAGCAGTAAGTTCATCTGAACCCATTTCATTTTTTATTTGACTTGAAGCCCCCTTCTCACAGACTGTTGTGTATGGGGAATCTAGATTTGGAGTACTTTGGCTGGGGCTGGGGCACTTACAGGTTTTTATGAAGCCCATTTGTGGAATTTGTGGTGGGTGTTTTTCATTTTATTCAACTATTTTGTCTCTCTGCTGTATACTCCTACAATGGGCATTTGGCGTATACCTAGATCCTTAGTACTGTGGGTGATTTGGGGTTGGTATTTGAATTAGATCTGATTGAAAAACAGGTAGTGTCAACGTAATCATACAGCAAGTAGTATCATACATCAAATAACACAAACACCAGTCTTGGGGAGCCTTGTGTAGGTCTACAAACACCAAAGGATTGGGTAGGCCTTGTGTAGGTCCATTGTCTCAGGTCTACAAACATCTGTCTTAGGCTCAGAATCGAATTGACTTTTTTAATGATTTGAGAAGGAGGGCTTCAGGAACTCATCCAGTCCCAAGTATCCAGGATAAGTCAAGTACATCAACAGAGCACAAATCTCTTGACCAAGAAAGAAATGGTGTCTCAGATAGAGAGGGTAGAACAAAACTAAATGAAAATGGTTCCATTGAGAGTGTGGGTGAGAACTCTGGTATAGATTTGTCTACTGTTGAGATAGCGTGCACTTGGAACAACGATGCAACTGCTACGAATGGTGTTGACCATGAAGAAGTCCATATTGCTGTGGATTCTAGAGAAACCGACAGTTCAAATTCTGTGAGCAGCTACTCTGTTATGGGTGGTTCTGAAGAGGAGGAGGCTGCCTTCCTTCGGTCTCTTGGGTGGGAGGAAAATGACGAAGAGGAAGAAGCTTTAACAGAGGAGGAAATAAATGCATTCTATCAGGATGTAAGCATTCCCGTGCTTTTTGGTGTCTACCTTCAGTTACTAATAATATTAAATAAGCCAAAAACAGTTTTCATATATTATTGCATGAATCTTATTTAAGCAAAAACATAACAATATGCTACTACTTTTCTTAATGAGGTGCTTTGGCCATATGCAGCAGATGAAGTCAAGGGGAGTTGATGCTACATCTTACTGGGGCAGTTATAAACTTCCAAATGCAGCAGTTCAGATGCGTGTGGGAAGCTTTGGAAGTGTGTCATCTGGTATGAGTTCGTCTGACTTTGAGCCTGATTGTGATTCTTACCCTTAGGGTGATGGTAAAACTATCCAATTGTGTAGATTTGTCAGGATTTGTATTCGAAAATGATGGAGGAATATGATTCAACGAATTACTGGGTTTTAATGTCAACAAGATTTAGAAAAAAAGGATTGATTGGGACATAAAAAATAGTGGCTCAGTCATCTAAAAGCTGCTAAGTGTGAATAGAGAATATTTCAGTAGCACATTAGTTCCTTTATCATCTATACCTATCATGACAAAAGGGGTTGCTGTTGGAAACAATTTTACAGCAACCAATTTGTAGGATTCAATTACTTGTGAGTGAGCATAATAAGTTTCCGTTCGAGCAACACGTATTCATGAATGCAGTCTTATGCTTCAATGGCTGCAGCAGACAACTATCTGTGCCCTTTTTTGGCAGGTCCATTGTTTTACCTGGCACTTTCTGGGGAGTAGGATGATTCTGAATTTGTAACAGTTGCTACTCTTATCGCAACATTCATTATACAAGTCTCATGATTGAAGCAATGCCATTTTGCAAATAATTTTTCTGCCTTTATGATTGGAAATGGCAATCTTTTATTGATGAGTTTTGAAATGTTGTTGTGTCAATATCTTTTGTGATGTTTTGTTCCATTTTCCATTTCATAAACTTGCCATATCTATTAGATTTACTGAGGAAGAGGGGCATATTTCTTTGCTTATCTTGTTACATTAGAGGAATTTTGGGGTCTAAAATGGGCCTCCTAAGGAAAATAATAAAATAATAGTTAAAATAATAAAATAATATTGATTAATTTTGGAGGAAGAAAGAAAAAAACTACTTTTTATGTTCATATTTTCGACATATCTCCCTGTGTTTTTACTCAAATTTCGATCGAGAAAGCTCGTTGGATGCGGAATTTGATTCCGCATCCAACGAGTACCCACACTGCATACTTTTGACGGACCCCGCTACCCCAAAAACAAGAAATACCTGAAAAAACATGATGATGATGTCATCATCATGTTTTTTCAGGTATTTCTTGTTTTTGGGGTAGAGGGGTCCGTCAAAAGTATGCAGTGCAGGTACTCATTGGATGTGGAATCAAATTCCGCATCCAACGAGCTCTCCCAATCGAAATTTGAGTAAAAACACAATGAGATATGTCGAAAATACGAACAAAAAAAGTAGTTTTTTTTAATGACAAATATGTCAATTCAACCATTATGGTTGACTTATTTTATTGAAATTCTATTGGTTCTTGAATTCCAACTCACAAAAACTTATTTTGGCACGTTTTCTTATAAGGCCCATTTTAGACCCCAAATTTCCTCTAATGCAGGTAAGCAATCACCTTTCTAATATCAAAATAGATATATGCAAAATGATGTCACCTTAGATGCAAAGTTCTAAGTTTTTATAGGCTACTATGAATATTGTTCAATCTTATTGCTCCCACATATGAGTTTGACGCAAGTCAAAATTCCATTATATGGTTACTTCACATACAACTATGTACCGTGCAGTCTTTTAATATGTTGCTATTTGTTTTAGTTTCTCCAAAGAATGCATGCATGTGGACAAGGGCTATCATTGAGCAATTTCATGATGTGTTGATAGTTTAGACCTACACAGGGCCTACCCAAGCCTCTGGTGTTTGTAGACCTACACGAGGCTTTCTAAGACTTGTGTTTGTAGTTTAGACCTACACAAGGCCTACCCAAGCCTCTGATGTTTGTAGACCTACACAAGGCTCCCCAAGTCTCTGGTGTTTGTAGTTTAGACATACACAGGGCCGCCCCAAGCCTCTGGTGTTTGTACACCTCCACAAGCCTCTCTAAGACTCTGGTGTTTGTAGTTTAGACCTACACAAGGCCTACCCAATCCTCTGGTGTTTGTAGACCTACACAAGGCTCCCCAAGACTGGTGTTTGTGTTAGTTGATGTTGATGTAGGATCCATCATCCAAACTTTACAGTCTGTTTATACGTTTACATGACAGTTTTAGAAGCTTCTTAATGGACTGACTAGAGTCTAGAAGTTCATATGGCCTCTTGACAATATGCATTTGTCCATATACATGCAACCACAAGTTTCTGCAACCATAGACTTAAGAGATTCTAGTGTTCTGACACTGTAGCAGATGTGCAAGCTTGTCTCGTGGATTGTCTGCAATCCACAAGATTTGATTGTAGCACCTGCAAACTTAAGTTTGTGCTGTCTATGGAACCCTCAAAACCTTCTGATGCAGAATTCAAAACACTCTCTGTTGTGTACTCTGCAAACTTGTTTTGCAGAAATTTGTGCAAACTAGCTGTGAACTTCACTTCCCACAAGAAGGAAAATACTGACAACAATATTGTAAATATTCAACTGCACTATTTACCTCAAAAATTTGGATTGTGATGACTAATATCGCTTGCCTTTCTTTTGGAGTTTCATTAGCAATAGTATTACAGGTGGGTATGTGCACATCACTAACCTTAGAAAGGTATTCATTATTAATTAAGAGGAAAACAATCTCCCCTTATTTGCCTTATTTGACTAGTTACTACTACCATGGGGCAAAGTTTCCTATAACTCCCTTGGGTAGATGCAGTCTCTTTCTATCCTTTTCTCATTTTTTGCATATTTTATTATTTCCTTGTTGACAAGTTCACATTTTGATCTGAGTATATTTATTTCTTTTGGAGACTAATGAAATAATAGCTAGGTAATTCAACCAAAACTTGAGATTTCAGCTGTTTTCAAAAGTAACTTTCAGACTTTAGTTACAACAATGGATACCAATTGTGCTTTCTCAACTGTTATTTGGTTAGGAACACAACCGTAATAATTGCATTGCTTTAGTTTGGTTTGATCTTATAGGATAAAGCACTTGGCAATGGGCATACAGGCTTCGAAACTTGCTTGACATGATTCTAATCTGTATATCTATTTTCCATCATAGCTAGTTCAAATTCTTTAGCTTTTGACATATTCCAGGTTTTCTAATGTCTAATTTGGAATTTGTTGCAGTGGAAAGGAAACCGAGTTTCATATTGAACCTGAAATTACTCTGGAATTGATGATGGCAGCAAATTATCTTCATACCTAGTTAGTGGGCACTATAGTTAATCTGAGAAATATTAGCGTGATGATATCTATGAATTAAAAATCTTGGTATTATTTCTATACAAGGAGATTTGTGATTGACGGGGCGTTTGACTTGTAATCCACTTGTTGTACTTTGGGATTTTGGGATCTTAGTTTGTTCATAAACCACATTATTTTGCATTACAAGATTTAAGTGTCCTCATGCTTGGAAGGGATTAACTAGTTACTTTCATGAATCTGACAGTTATTAATTGTCAAGGATCCAAATTTTGCAAGCTACTTTTGATGTGATATTTTCCTTTTCCATTCACCCGTGCTTAAGTTGGGCCACACTTCTGAAGTCTCTGTTTTGGGAGATAAACTGCATTACAGTCTATCTGGAATTCCTAAAATCATGAAAAGAATTAAGGTATTACCAGAGCTAAACATAAGTTGCTGATCTTACCTGAGTCTGTTAGAAGGGAAAGACCCTGCCCCCCAAATCTCCAATTCATTGAAGGCTGATCTGTCTGCTGTCATTGATCCCTTCATTCCCTACTCCACCTGGAAATAACCAATCAGTATTACCCAATCTATCTTTCAAGCCTTGGTTTGTGACTTTGCAATCCATACAAAGTTGTTAAACTTTGATCCTAAGCAATCCTCAAGTACGTTTAGGATCATGTCTGTACAAGGGGACTGCTCTTTCAGGGGCATGAAGAAGGTGATCTGCTCCGCTTTTCTATGTAGCAGGTCCTTCATCCTACATTTACCATATATGGAAAAGTACTCTGACAGGGCCTTTTACTGGGCCCTTATGATGTTCTAGGGTAGTAGTGACTGTCATACCACAGGATTGAATCGTTAATTATGTCACTAAATTATGTCTTGTGAATCTCAGAGTTTGATTTGACTTTCTTGGGCATTTTTACCTAGTTCTAGCTTTCAACATGAAAATCAATTGATGTGATGTATAATAGTATATTGTATTTTCTGTTTCTGAACTTATCCCACTCAACAGTTGCCATCTAAAGTGAACGCTTGAACTAGTTCCTAAAATCCTGTCGTGCTGCCTTTTTTGGAGAGTAATAGTGTCAAGTTCTTCTAGATTCATCATACACCATTTGTTCAAAATCAGCCCAAGATTGTGTGCAACATGTTGCCTATTGACACTTAGTTAATTTCTTTCAAAGATCTATCCGTTGTAGTTTCCAAGGATGCCATATGCCATATGATGTTCTAGGGCAGTAGTGACTGTCATACCACAGGATTGAATCGTTAATTATGTCACTAAATTATGTCTTGTGAATCTCAGAGTTTGATTTGACTTTCTTGGGCATTTTTACCTAGTTCTAGCTTTCAATGTGAAAATCAATTGATGTGATGTATATTGTATTTTCTGTTTCTGAACTTATCCTACTCAACAGTTGCCATCTAAAGTGAACGCTTGAATTAGTTCCTAAAATCCTGTCGTGCTGCCTTTTTTGGAGAGTAATAGTGTCAAGTTCTTCTAGATTCATCATACACCATTTGTTCAAAATCAGCTCAAGCTTGTGTGCAACATATTTTGCCTATTGGCACTTAGTTAATTGTTTTCAAAGATCTATCCATTGTAGTTTCCAAGGATGCCATATGCAGCACTCCCAAGAACTTGGCTGTGTAATTATCCAGTAACATGCCTGTAGCTATGGTATGATTTTTCTAAAATAAACTTGCCATGATATGTACACTATATTATTCATTTCAATTATAAATACTGTGGCTCCTGTATTACACCATTGAGGCAACTTGTCTCCTCAAGTTCCTGTGCTAGTATTGAAGGTATGCATGGAATGTTTAAGTGTAAGTTAAATGCAGAATTTGCAGGGTTGAAGCTCTACAAAACAATACGATTTAGGCAGAAAATAAATGCAAGCCGTAATGAAAATCCTGTTCAATCCTACATGGTGGAATTACTCCTCCAATGGACATTAAAAACCAAGACAAGCCTTGAAACACAATGAATAGAGATATTCATTCATGGTAATGAACTCATATTGAAGAAGCTTGAACTCAATTTGAGAGTAAACCACATAGACATTACACCTTAATTCTGCAATGAAGATCTGTGTTGGTGAAAGGAATCCCACCGTTTATGGATCATCTTCTCAACATGACTTTAGGTCTTCATGTTTGGGTATTGTCTTAAGCCAAGCCCAACCAAATCCAATGAGAGCCTTTTTCATTCACCAAATGTTAACTGTCCTATCTCCTACTTTTCAAACTGGCCAAAATCCAAAGTAATGATTAAATGCATTTAGTGCACATGGAGTACAAAAGTAATGTTAAAAACCCTTCTACACCATCAAGCTTGCACAACAGCAAACAAGGGATGCATCTATACCAAGTGGAACTAAAAATGATACTCCACCTACTCGACAACATCTCTATGGATCTCATATTGGAGAGATGTGTAATTGTGTTTTTCGGAGCAATCTATTGCCCTTGGGATGTCCAGAGTATAATATTCATTTGGTAATAGGATTGAGATAATAGAGTGGACTTGATCCTCTTTTAGACATTGGTCTTGACATTACAAATCAAGTAAACCAAGCATTTCACCATGATTAACAAAGGCATTCATTCATGCTAATGAATTCATATTGAAGAAGCCTGAACTTCATTTGATAGTGAATTGCAAAGACATTGCACCTCAATTCTGTAGTGAATATTGTGTTGCAGAGATGGATGGACCTTAGGACTACCATTTACAGTAATCTTCCCAAAATAACGTTAGGTCTTCATGTTTGGAGTCACCCATTGTTAACTCAATCATATCTCCTACTTCTCAACCTAGCCAAAATCCCAGGCAATAATTAAATACATGGAGTCCAAAGGTAATGTTAAAAATGGTTTTACATTACAATCTTAGTGATAACTTCTCTCTTGCATGAAAGATTGGGGACCTTGATATGGATGTTATGGGAGGGCACTGGCTGAATGTGTAGTTGGCATTGTCCTGGCAGCGTACAACACAGTGCTATTGTAGTTCCCAATCCCGATACTGGATGTGCAGGATAGATGAGCTAGGTAGATAGTTGTTTTGCATGGTCTTAGCACTGATGAAAACTGTACTATTTGAGGTACTGGTCTCTACTTGTCATCAGATCTCTATCATGTGTTCTTTGGATGTATCACTCTCTGGTATAGGCCAGAGAAGGCTGATGTACTCCCTTTTCGGTGTTTCCAGCAAGTGTATCAAGTATTTCTTTTGCTTTTCGATTTCCTTTTCTTCACTCATTCGGATGATTAGGAATTCCTGGTTCTAGAAAGGAAGGTTCCTTGTTGCAAATGATTTTCCCCACACTTTCTGCTGGAAATCAAGAATTAAAGATCCTATTTATTAGATTACATGAATAGAAAAAAGAACTTGCCCAATATGTGGGCTTGTTTTCACTTAGGCTTATCTGGTTTAGAAAATAATAAATTAGATGTTCTCTTTATTCTGTGGAACCTTGTCTAGCTCTTATACGCTGACAGACCACAGAACAACAAATATCAATGGTACAAGGGAGTGACTATGAGGGGTCCAGACTCCAAATATAGCAGCTGTTGAACACTTTCGTCTCACTCTCTTTTCTCTTTGTCAAATAATGAAAACATAATTTGTTTTATTTCTCAAAAGGCTGAACATGTTCTCAACTGTACATAATATGATATTACATGAGTAAATATAGTATAAAGCTGCCAAAATTGGAAACTAGGATATGATTGTATGAAGGATAAAAATAATTAATCCTTCGATAAAAATAATCTGAGTTCCCTAATATTCTGAGATTATTTTCATCTAAATATGAGACTGCCAAAATTATTCCGGCTTATATGCTTAGATCAGATTTGCTAATGCCAATGTGACACCAATTTTACTGCTGTTGAGTAAGTTTGTTTTGATGAGAAAGTGACTTTGTCTCAAGCTTCAGTGTTATAGTGATGCATGCTATATTTATGGAAATATTTAGGAACTTCCATGACATGGTATGGACTCTGTCTTGAAGTCAAATGGTTAGATTTATGCATATCTGAACCTCGGAATCCCCCTTGCCAATGATGGCAATTATACCAGTCTTCAGCAGCAAGGAAATATAACGAGGTGTTTACTTTTATTCTTTACAGTGGTGTTCCCATATCTTTTATTGTATTGACAACTATTACCTATGGAATAAATATTTAAACCTCTGCTATGTTCTTTCACGGGTCTTTTTTTGGCAGTCAGTTCTTGGTACAAGGGAGGAATTCTGTATATGATACCCAGAGGGATATGTCATGTTTGTGCTCATGTGTTTGGGGAATTATTAGAGCCATGAGTGGGATCTCAAACTCACATTTAAGAAGCATTCTAAATGACCAGAGCTTACTAGTGGGATCAATTTCAAAGCTCATAATGCTTCCTGATCAGTTTAAAGCTCATAATGCTTCTTGGTCCCACCACTCTTACCTTTTCTTTTCTTGGCCAAAAGATCACTTTGAACTGTGAACTGAATATTTGAACCTATTTTTTTTATTGTATTGACATAAATCACTTTGAACTATGGACTGAATATTCAAAGCTATATCTTTTATTATATTGACAAGACTCACTTTGAACTATGGACTGAATATTCAAAGCTATATCTTTTATTATATTGACAAGACTCACTTTGAACTATGGACTGAATATTCAAACCTCACCTATGTTCTTACTTCTTTCATGGTTCCCTTGCTTTTCTTGGCAGGAATCTTGTATATAATATCTAAAGGGATCTGTTGTCTTCATGCTTATGTCTTTGGGGGTTCAAGTAGGATATCAAACTCGCATGTAATAAGCATTCTAAATAATCAGAACTTACTAGTGGGATCAATATTAAAGCTCATAATTTGACACATTTACCTCCGTAAATACGTTGTAGCCTTTTAATCTGTCATCATGTCTATTGAATATATTTTCCTTTATTATCTAGCCAAGAAATGATGTCAAATATGTGATATGTTTGTGATTTTCAAAAATATTTTGTTGACAAGTTGTGTGTATTTCCGTTTCAGGTCTGTGGAAAATATTAAATACTGTTCCCCTGCTAGCAAAAAGTATCTGTAATGAGTTGCCATCCAATTTAAGTGCAAAGGTGCCAAATATTTCATAGAAGTTCTAGTGTTCTAGTCTGACAAGTCTTTTTTCTCTGTACTAAGTTAATTGTCTTTGTACTCTTTGCAGTGTGATGAAATGTTAGGAACATATATACAAGAGGCTGTTTCAATGCTGCAAGATTACCTGAGTGAAGATAAGCTTTGCATTGGTACAGGATTATGTGATGGAAAGAACAACAATGACTTACAATACAAGTTAGGTATGGGCAGAAATATCCCCTCATTGGATGCAGGTGATGACCAAACTTGTGCAATGTGTGAGGAGCTTATAGAAGAGGCAGCATACTTGGGACACAGTATGCTGGTGAGATGAAGAAAGGTCTGTTTACAGTCATGCATTATCTCATGCCAAAGAGAGGCATACTCTCATTGCATTCTGGTTGCAACATGGGCAAGGAAGAGGATGTCACTTTGTTTTTTGGGTAATCAGGTAGACAAATATTATTTTTTTCTTACCAAATTCATCAGTGTAGATCTCATTTTAATATATCAACTAATTTCAGTACATTCTGTATAATGGTCCCCAACTGCAATAGGGGCTGGAAAGACCACTCTTTCTACAGATCACCAGAGGGAACTGATCGGAGACGATGAGCATTGCTTGAACAACCTTACCAATACTACACTGCACATGCTTTTATATTTAAAAAAAAAAAAACAGCCACAAGCGTCGCTTAAGCGACGGTTACAGATGTCGCTTTTCCGATGCTTAGTCTTAAAATCCGTCGCTTATCCGATGGTTTTGTCTGTCGCTATTCCGACACTTATTTTAATATCCGTCGCTTATCCGACGCTTCTAGATGTCACTTTTCCGATGTTTTGCTTAATATCCGTCGCTTATCCGACGGCCGTGTTGTCTCTTAACCGACGACATGAAGGTTATTTTCTTAAAAAACTTTCACTACCGTCGAAGAAAAACTGTCGATTAACCGACGCTTTATATTTAATCGACGGTTACTTAGGTGTCGCTTAACCGACGGTTAATCAGGTGTCGGATAACTGACGACAAGTTTTCGACGCTTAAAAAAAATCAAAGTGTCGTACATGCGACAGGGAAGTGTCGAAAATCCGACATGACGGCCGTCAGATTTTTGGTCAAAATGTAGTAGTGTAGGAACATCGGGGCATGACATAACTCAAGTACATCCCGGAATAAACATTGGGTTACAATATATAATAAATACAAGTGAAATAAATTCTGAAGTTACATCACTACTACATTTCGACCAAAAATATGACGGCCTTATTGTCGGATTTTCGACACTTCCCTGTCGCATGTACGACACTATGATTTTTTTTAAGCGTCGGTTGGATTTCGTCGGTTATCCGACATATTTCCAATCCATCGGTTAAGTGACAGTTTAGGTGACTGTCGGTTAAACGTAAATCGTCGGTTATCCGACAGCTAATTCATATTAAATTTAAAAAAAATCCTTTGCAGGCCATCGCTTAACCAACGGATTATGAATCCTAAACGTCGCTTAAGCGACGGAAGAATTTTTTTTTTATAAAAAAATCGCCTAGCAGGTGTCGCTTAAGCGACAGTTATGAATGTTTTTTAAAAAATTGTCGTCGCTTAAGCGACGGATAAAAGTGTTTTTAAAAAAAAATAAAAGAGGATTTCATACCGAATGGGTTCTATGATTCAACCTCTTTCACTGCATTCTTTCTTTTCCATAGCGCGTAAGTCCCAAGGGCAATAATGGCAAAGATCAACACTGAGGCACCAAACGCTATTCCAATTTTTGCCCCTGAATTTAGACTCTTCAATCCGTCTGAAATAAAACAAACATGAATCTTTATTCCAGTTCAATCATATGAACATTGAAGAATATCCAGGGGATGGAAAGCTAGTACTCAGAGTAAAGTTCAGTTTCTCACCGTCCAAGAGGTTGTAAAAGTTGTAAAACTCTGTTGGTCTGAAATAATAGGGCCCGAATTCTGGTGGAGGTGTGTACGCTTGACTTCTCAAAGCGTAGATAATATTTACGAGCTGTAATCGCTCAAAATTCTTCTTTCTAGGTTGTGGGAAAAGTAGAACTTGTATATTCAGATACCCGTTGCCATCAAACGACATGCAACGGATATATACTGACCCCATTGTCAAGTTTAATTCAGTCCATAGGGAATTTTCTAGTTTATGGAATCTGGTTGGATCCGTCAAAATTGAAAAGATGGGAGCTCTGAAGACCATGATACCCACATACGGCATTGCACAACCACAGCTCCTAGGATCGACTTTCAGGAAATCTTCAAAGCATGTGACCTGGTTTTTACAATGCGCTAAATCAGTTTTGTATAAGTAGGTCTATTGAATATCTTCCGGGTGGCAAATCCGGCTATTTGATAGGTATTCTTGGGAACAAACTGGGTTACCTTCAAGTCTGCGTTTCAAAAAACCAGATAATTACATGAAAGAATTGATGGCTTGCAACTTTGGAGTAAAAGTAGATACCCTTAAAAATCGCAGCAATATTGTATTGACAGAAAATTTCAAATAGATACATACAAATGAATCAGAAATCCAGATGAATCATTTTAGAGGGTTATTATGAGAATCCATACAACAAAATTTTGGTATAGCTTTCTCCCAACGAAACGTCCATGATGTTGTTGTATCGAAGGTCTATTGACTGGAGCTACTTGCTGACATTTCCTTCCGTAATTAACATAGCTCCGTCTATAGAATTATTGGAATTAAAAAAAAATATTCCCTGATAAATGGAGTTTTCCCCCACGGTATTGTTAAGCCCTATGTAGAAAGCACATACAATCCAAAATTTTAAGGAAATTTGTTTTTCTGTCCTTATTCTATACTAAAACCATTTCATAATCTGAAGCAAAATAGAGAGATATACTTCCAAAAACAAAATAAGAGAGAATGACAAGTGTGACAAGAGAATGTACATGGCAGGAATACTGAACTAATCAAAAATAGAGTACAAAAAACTGCCCTGATATACTATTTGGCATGATTAAGTTGCATGCAGAGAAATTTATTGTAGCGAAAAGTACCTGATGAGGAACTTCAAATATAAACACTTCATTCCAGTTTACTGCACCAACTATATGATTGTTTGTTTCTATAATCAATGGCCTAAGACATCTAGACCTTGCACTCCGAGGAAAAGGCTTTTGATCCTCTGATGCTTGTGTTGTGGTTACTAAATGGAGAGCTCAAAAAAAGTTTTGGCCATTGCCATCTTCAGTCAACATTAACTCCTGTGAAACAAAGCAAGAAGAAAACCCAGATTTGCACAATACCATCAAAAACAAATATTAACAATTAGTATCGAAAAACAAAGGAAAACAAAGGATAAGAACAGAATGAATCTCTTATACCCTTGCATCTAAAATATGAACAGCAACATAGTATCGAGAAGCCTTTGTCTCTGTGACAGCGTTCAATCTGTCAGGAAATATTGGAGGTGGAAGGTGCACATGAACATTACTGTCAGGCTTCAATAGCTTAATATCTTCAAAATTGTCTCTGTACTGTCGAATATACAAATCACATCCAAGTCTATTTTCTATGACTAATTTCTCAGAATCATCAACTTCTAGAGCAGATGCATTCCGATTCAATACATGTCTTCCATATTCATTAATATCCCGTTTTTCGTTGGGAGGAGTAAAAAATCAATAGTATAAATTAGTGCAACTATATGAAAATCATATGAAACAACTTCAAGAAAACACTTAGACATTAACTAGGAAGAAAGTATATTATCTCAAATAGAAACCTTTTCAAGCTGCATGGCCATACGGGCCTGCTGTTCATGATCTACTTGTTTGGATTGTTAACAGGTGCAATTCATTGTGCTCTTCCAATGCTGTTATTACAGCCTATGCCTGGAAGCCTAGGAAAATTGGAGCATTCCAGAGGATTTCAGACCTAGTAAACCCAAGCCTGCTGAACCATTTAATCTACCCAGAACTCCTGCTTGCAATGATTCAAGAGCATGAGCAGTCAGGTGACCAGATTGAGCAAGAACTTGCAAATCACCAATTCCATCTACTTGGCAAAGAGAACCAAACGAATATTCCATGCCTCCTTTGGGACACATGTGTCTAAAACGCTTTTATTTCTTTATGCAAGTAAAGACTTACGAAAAAATACAGAGAGCAATTGAACTTTCTGTAGCAGCTAGGGAAAATACACCACTAACCCAAAAGGGGAGACAAATAATCTCAAACATTTATACAAGATAGCAGTCTAACAGTTATAGTCACAAACATTTGCTGTTTGTATATACTTTTATGTAAATATATGATGTATTTTTAACACAAATAGTAAAAATAAAGACCGACATTGCTCAAGCATTTATGCATGACTAGAAAATGGTTTTTCATGCCCAAGAGATATCTGAGGAGCACAAGGAAGCAATTCAAACCTGCCAGGATGTGGTTCCAAATTACTTTAATCTATGTAAATGGCCCAATGTGACCCACAACTCTCCTTGGATGAAATTGTAGAACCTCTAAAGGTAATCGGTGAAGATAACTCACCATCCATGTACATTTTATAATGCCGCAAGGAATTTCACAAGGCCTGATCTCTATAAAATATAGCCGAAAGCCTTAGGGAATCGGTCATGGTAGAGATGATTCACAAAGAGGATATAAAAATGATACCACAAGGAGGCAATCCTAAACAAATTTCAAGCTGAGCTGGTTCCCTATCACATTACCTAACATTTCATACAAGACTTTACTCAAGTCACTGACAATGAGGATTTAGTACATTTCAACTCAGATTGTGAGGATGGCCTCAAAGGAATTTGATAGGCAACTATGGGAGGAGTGAAGGAAATTAAGAATGGATTTATGACAGTCCATGACAATGATATGGGGGTCTTAAACAAGTTTTTGTGCCAGTAATTAGTCTTCATGCTCATGATTTGTGAACATGGTTTCAACAAAACATACAATGATCATACCTAAAGGAGACAATGTGGCCCTCGATTGGCGATATGGAAACTCTCAACAAACCCCATTCCTGGTCCAAAATGTAAGGTAATGCCAGACTGTGCGCAGAAATGTATCCAAGAACACGTACACAGAAAAAAAGAAAAATAAAGAGATGGGGAAAAAATAAAACAAAAAATTTCAAGCATGAAATGAAGTGTGGTATAATAGGTAATTTGAGAAATAATATTTGATTGTACATCCTCCACTCATCCACTCAGTGCATTTTTTCATTCATTTCGATATCAGAAATAAGTTGTACATCTTATGCTGACACAGAAGTAAAAAGAAGACAAGAAAGTTAAGCAAGAGTGGACTCACCACACGAAGCATAGACTGCCAAAAGCTTGGTGGTGAAGGTGGTCCACCAAATGGATCATTTGTATCGTCATTTCCATTGTCATAAGGACCTCCAGGAGGAAAATCTGTAACAAGTGGTACACCAATGCATACTTTCCATCTCTCTCAAGTTGTGCCACAGCAGGCATATCTAGTAAGTCACACTGAGAAGCAAGCAAAATTAATTTATTAGTTGGCATCTCTTTATAACTAAGAACCTTGTGAAATAGCAAACGAGCAATCAAAATTGTTAGAATAATCCGTCAGGATTATTGTAAATAAATAATAGGAATATGAATAGCTAGGAAGGCGAAGAGGCTGGTAATGAACCGCCTCATGAAATGTATAAATACAGGCATTTGCATTTGAATAAACAATTGAATTGGGAGTTATACCAACAAGTGGTATCAGAGCAGGTTGTCTGCCATAACTCCTGCTGCATTTCTGCGCCCTCCTTCCTGCCTGTCTGCTTGCCAGTCCATTGCCAGACTGCTCCATCAGTCTGCCAGTGGAGTCGCATGCAATGTATGCGTTACTCCATCTGCCTGAGTTTTATTCTCTGCGTGCATGCAATACCTAACCCTAATTCCTGCGATCTGTGAGTTTATTCTAGGGCATTTCTTCATGCACTCTCTCGTGTCTGGGTCGATGTTTTTTTCCCTCAGTTTGTGAGGTCCTGTTGAGATAGTAAGTCTAAATTTTGGTGTGTATTGGAGACGGCTAACTATGTGAAGTCTGACTGTTTTTTTGAAGACTGCGTGAGTGATTGTGGCCTCAAAACAATTTCAGTGTTGCTGGCCGGACAAAATCCAAACTACAACACTTTGTCAATATTTACAGTTTCCCGTCGTTTTGGCTCGAAGTTGTAGTGTGGTGTACGCTCTGATCTGTGTACATACACAATCGATCAGTTTAAGTGTAGTATCTGTATCTATTAAATGTATATTTTCGGGACAGATCATTTATTGCAGCATGGTACTAGGGTTCTCAAGCTTGATATGTGGTTCATAGAACTGGGATTTGGTTTTCGAACCTTGAGCATTGCATCATAGCACAACCCTAGTGCACACCAACCACACAATTAAACGTCAGTGCGATCAGCAGACTCCCATCTGATTTTTAAATTTGGATATGTCGCGAGTGCTACGAGCTGCCCTCCTTGATGACCGTTGAAGTGTTGGAAAGATAATACTATATTGGTATATATGACTGCGATTTCCAGCGTGGCGTAAACCCTAATTCTTGTGTGACTGCGTTGTGAACCCTAATCCAACGAGAAGTCTGCCTGCATTGACATTGTGCACCGTTGTGAAGCTACGTTGAAGACTGTTGAGACTCCATTCTCCTCGTTGGAGAACAATCTATGCGTGAACTGCTCAAAACGAAGGCGTTGAATGCATCTCATAGAAAATGGAGATGAAACTGACGGTGGTTCTTGTTGGGCACTGAAATGTTGGAGTGATTGCCTGTGCGGTGAAGATTGAAGCTGCGTGGAGATTGCTGAAGCTGAGAAGATTGGCATGGAGAGATTGCTGCCGGTGTGAAGACTCTTGCTGCGTTAAAGACTCTTGCTGCCGGTGTGTGACAGATGAGCTGTATGCTATACTGAGGCTGCGTGGAGGTAGGATATTCATTCATTAAATGGTGTATCGCAAGCAATGTCTGCAAAATCATTTTAGACCACACCACCAAATTAACTGCATAACACATCAAATTACAAAACTGCCTATATTAAGCTGTGGCGTTCAAAAATTGAATTTCAATCATAGATACAACTTACTGGATTGTTAGCCACTGTCTATGCATGGAGATTCAAGTTGCCTGAAAGCTGACTGAGAATTGTACGTGGAGAATTGAAAACTGAAGCTACTTGAGTATATGATGCGTTGAAGACTCTAGTGTATATGTTGCGTTGGAGGCTGGTTGGTGGAGAAACGTTACCTCTGGCGCCAATTTTATGAGCAAACCCTAATTTTCTGAGTATGCTGCCTGCGTGAAGACTGCTACTATCTGCGTTCTTTGCCTGCGTACCTGCGTGGAAGCTGTGAAGACTGCTGAAGACTGCTTGGTTGAAGACAATTGAGGCTGATAATTGCTTCTGCAAAATCAAGTGTGGTGCTTGATAATTGCTGATAATTGCTTATATAGTTTGGTGCTTGAATTTTTGTGCACTTATATCCTTTGCACACTAATATATTAGCTTCTGGTATTCTGTAGAGTATATATTGTATATGCGGCAAAGAGAGAGGCAGAAGAAGAAGAAATTTCAGAGGCAGAGGGGGCAGAAGCAAAAGATCAGACTTGCAGTGCAAGCGTTGCGGAAAGACTGGGCACACATCAGATCAGTGTTGGGCTTCATGGGAGTCCATCAAAGACATGCATAACCAGAAAACACATGACCAAGATGCTAGTAAATTTTCTGATTCTTGTATTGTTGCACATTGTAATCTTGGATTTAATGAAATGACTTCTCTTTCATCTTATAAAGATTGTTGGCTGCTTGATACTGGTGCAACATCACACATGACATTTAGAAAAGATTGTTTTGAAGAACTGAATGAAACAATCAATGGCATAGTGTACTTTGCAGATAAGTCAAGTATTAAACCAAAGGGAATGGGCACCATTCGACTGAAGATGCCTGGATTCCCTGATTTCTTGTTGAAGAACGTTCTCTATCTTCCTGAGTTGCAGAGAAGCTTACTGTCCATGGTGGAAATTCGACAGCAAGGCCATTCCATCCACATGTTTGATGGAATCGTTGAAATAAGAAAGTCCTCTGACAACCAAGTCATCATGACTGGATACGAAGATGGAAAGCTGCTGAAGCTCAAGGGTTCATCCGCAAGATTTCAGAACTATGCCTACCTCTATCAGCATGGAGAAGGTAATATGTCATCTAGCTCATTGTGGCATGCAAGGTTTGGTCATTTAAATTATAACAGTCTTCGTTTGTTGAAAAAGAATGGTGT
>LPNX010571260.1:166937-208111 GCA_001517045.1 Pseudotsuga menziesii
AAATTATCCAAAAATTAAATCCAGTAATGAACAGAAAGATAAAATACATATAATCCAAAAATTTAATAAAAAGACACCTAATAAAATAAGCAAATCAAGAAACCGTTATCTGAACAAAAGCAACTCCTAACACTACTCTACCAAAAGAAAAAGAAGAGCTAAATAACTACTCACTAGAAATAAAAGTAGAGCAGATACAAAACCATGTTGCACATAGAACGCAAGGGTCAAGATGTGCAAGAACTAGAGGCATTTACAAACAAGCCTGTCACCAAATTAATGAAGAACAGGTCAGTGCTCTTTTACGAATGCTACAGCCACAACTTTCAGTTGATGAAAGAATGGAGGGGGCTGGTCTTTCAGATATGTCCTATGAAAAACACTTCCTTGAACATTTTCACAAAGCATGCTTTAACCTGTTACATGAACTTGTTAAGTTCCTCCAGTGGAACTTAACAGCACACAATTGGTTTGCTGGTCTTTGCTAATTTCAATACTGATGTTGATTCTTCGGCACATGATTCTCCACTCTACAACCTTCCCATCCTGGTTGATGTTCAATATAAGAAATAAGTTAATACAGATTACACAAAGAGGAACTTTTCAGCTTCCCACAGGAACAGGATATTTAGAATCATGGTTATATCATGTGGTACAAAGTGTTATAAATGTGAATGAGGGAGTCACAGAAGAGCATGGAATGGCTGATCTCTTTCAGCAACTGATTGATGTTATTGGGGTTCATAACTGGGGTATTGTAGAACACAAAGGTCTTCAGAGCAAGAGATGCATTAGGGGGAAAATATGCAAGAAAAGTTCTTCATCTTATTATGTGTCACTACTTTAGACTCTCAGATAGCACTTGTATTCACTTTGTAGAGTTATGAATTTTATATATAACAAAATTTGTATTATCTCAAATAGATTAAAAATAAATAAATAAAACAGAGGTAACACCTTTCTGTCAAGACTGAGTGAAGGGTCCAACAACCTCTCAATGATGTAGGTGAAATTATACATATATGTATCCAAGTTAATATCTTTACCCTCTTTATAGAGAGCATAAATACATGTATCCATTAAGTCTTCATCAATCACACATGGGATTGGCATTGCTTCTTTCCCAAATATCAAATACTCACAAATGAAAAAATATTTTCGTTGACAACTTCCAAATTTAGATGAAGTGAGAACCAAGGGATTTTCATCCTTCTCCCATGCACCCCCATTAACAATCTCTATGGAAACCATTTTCATATCCATAAGAATTGAAGTGCACATCAGGAAGAGGGGTTAACATGGTAGAATGCTTGCAATATTCCATATATTTACACTATTTAGGGAAAATAAAGCCTTCACTCTGCCAATCAACTTTGATATTTTCTTTTCTACAAAGTCTAGCATCCTTTATGTAGATGGGTTCTAGAAAATGCCCATATTTTTCTTCCAAAACATCATGCAAATTGAATCTGCAACAAGTTGAACGACCAATGTTAAGTAGTTCCCGATTCCTAAGCCCATGTCTTGTTTTATGAACCTAATTCAATAACATCTGTCATAGCTGAACAATATAATTTTGTAGTTCTTCCATTTTTTTCACTCAGCTCAGGTATCTCAGAACACCCGTTCATCTTTCTCAAATCATGTAAATCAGTTGTAGAATCTCACGCGCTTAAAACTCACATGGAGATTTTACATAAAGCCCTAAAATTGTTAATGATAATTTTCTATCTAATTTTTCCTAGCAAATAGAATAAATCTTGAAGGTAACCCAGAAAACATGGACCAAAAATGTGTACAAAATAAATGACCTAGTTAACACACACACCAAAAACCTTTTAATAATACATGTATAATAGGGTTGGAAGAAGTAGGAGACAACAACACGTGGAACATGTACACATTAGAACATGAACGTATAAGAATGAGGCCTACCAGGATCCTTAGTCACTTCCCACATAAGTTCTATCTTCATAATACGTCCTTTCACTTTTAATTTTCTTTTTGTTCTATTTCTGCATTCAAAGTAAAGCATCAGAAATTAAATAACAAAAAATAATGGGGACTAAACACGGTAGAACATCCTACAAACTTCATAATCTACACCAGCAAGAACTCTAGTCGAGTAAAAATTGAAAGAAAAGATTTTCATTATTTGAGGCTAGATGAAAACTACTTAACATTTCATCCACATTTCAGTATATCATCATGTTTGGAAGTTATAATCCAACTGTTATTGCTTGGTATCTTTTGACATGTAAAAGAATCTCGAAGACTAAAATATAGGTGCACCTTTACGATGCTAGTATTTAATTCTCTTTTCATTAAGCTGAGGCTCAACAAGTCTGAGCAAACTTCCAAGTTCGATGGATTAGATGAAATCAAATTATAAAAGTGAATACACTCCTATAAACATTATTTAAAAAAATGCATTATTTTTTTCCATATTATTTCTAGAGGGTTCTTTCTTATCAATGAAGTTTTTCTTTGTAAGAAGAGAAAACTATTGGAACCAAGGTGCTACTTTTGCTATTGTAAATTAATTGGGTAGCAAATTTTCTCAGGATCTACACTGGAATTGTTTCAGATATTGTAGATAGTTTTGCAATATTTTGGATTTTCGAATTTTCATTGGTTTTCTTGTTTTTCCTCATAAAACCCTAACAACCTAAAACAAAACCTATAATAAATGTAAGAGAGATCATCTTTTCTCTAATCCTATTGCAAATACCTTTGAAAGGGTAAGGTGCAATCTAATTTTTTCAATAAATAGATGAATGATGAAATAAAACTTTGAAGCACAAGTTGTCAAAACACCTTGCCATGATGTAAAAATCCTGCCTCAGTGCATTGCCCATCATGCAAATGCCTATGAAAAAACCATTGAATCTTAAAAACTGAAAACTAAAGGGCTAGCTAAAACCCCAACACTTATATGAACCCTTTAGATTCTCCTAATAATGATGGTAGTTCTATGAACAATTCTACTATTGTTTCAATTTTGGAAAGGGAACCATATCCGGAGTCATACTTGACTATGTGTATACTCAACTTTTCCCATGAAGTCTCCTCTCCGGTGTAATATGATATCAATAGGATCAACATGAATGGATTCTTTGCGGTTTGACATCCATAAGGGTGGATATGGTGGGACCTCTCCCCACCCCGACCCTCATATTGTTCTAAAGAGTACATGATGGACGAGATTCATCAATAACCAAGATGAGAAATCTAAAATGAATATTTGGTATTATTCAAACCTCTATCAATGTTGCTAGATCCCCATATTGCAGGTCATGGTTTATGCCACCATCGTTTGTGTCCTAGGTGTGAAATACCCTAGTTATGAAGCTCATAATGGTAGTATTTTTATGAATGATATATAAGATGTGGGAAGAATACTTGAAGACCATCATTCTGTCCAATGGCGGGAGTGTGATGGAATTGAACTTCCTTGTCTCATGTTTAGCACATTATTTCTTAAATTTGTTAATGTTTTCAATAATGTAAAGAAATCCCAAATGCTCTAGAAATTGTTGTTAAGAGACAATTTTGTTTGAAGGAGAGAACATTTCAAAATTGAGAAATATGATGCTTCCAACAATGTGGTCATTTATATACATTTAATGGACAAACAAATAACCATTATTCCTTGTTTCCCTTGCACAAACTATATTTGTCTAGACCTCTATCCCAGGTAAAACAAGATAATTCATTAAAGTACAATGAATGACCATAACAACGAACAAGATCGAGGGGTTACCTACAAGGCAGTTCTCCTTGTATTTTGTCAGAGAGATTTACCTTCAACTTTATCAACATCGTTTGACTAAATTGTTGAATCACTTAGGTAGTCATTTCCTACAAGAATCATATCAGAGAAACCTTCTTCCAAGGTCTCAACTACGATAAGATTCTGTACAACTCCCTTCCCACTTAATTTGATCATTAGGGAAACTAAATGAACATGTGCCCCTTAATAACTTGCTTATACATGAAAGTCCACATCAAATAATGGATCTTCTATTAAATCTCATTTTGTTTCTTGGATGGGTTTTGGGACTGGAACTGAATCATGTTGTTTGAATCAGATTTCCTCTAGAGACTTTGGAACTTTTCTCATCACCTGTGGAAAAGTATTTTAATAAAATCACAAAGTTCTTCAGAGCAAGAGATGGAAGAAAAGTATTTGAGAAATATTGTAGAACACAAAGTTCTTCAGAGCAAGAGATGCAAGAAAAGTTTTTATTGATGGATTCATCTTCTTTGGCTTCATGGCTGGAAAAAATACTGCTAGGGTATACTGCTCAATCAACTGTAGGTAATTTTCCAACAGGACTCTCTAATTCAGTAAGAGATTCAGCTATTTCTTTCATCAATGCTCTGGTGTCACCTTCATCTGATTCAAAATCAAGAGAACTTTGTGATCACATTCTTGATGCATTGCTTGTGGGTCTAGAGAAGGCATTCCTGTCATTTGATGTTCCTACTGCGAAAGCATACTTCAATTTTGTAGTTCGTATGGTGCTAACAAGCATGTTTCTGAAAAATTAACAGAGAAGCCTTGGTCAAACACTAGTTCTAACAATGATTATGCTAGCTGTAAGTTAGGGGAAGCAATACAATAAAAACCTACCTAGTTAGGGGAAGCAATACTGATCCATGTTTTATGGTGGGAGCAACTCATACATTTAATAGAAGCCTGGAGAAATAGAAGCATATATTGGGAGTGGAGCAATAAAACCATGTGTCCAACCTAATCATGCAAGTACATGTTACTGCTTTGTCATTCATGATAAACATAGGGAAGATAGGCTAAGAGATAGCTAGACATGGAGGGATTTGTATAGAAGTTATGGCCACAATCCTAGAATGCATGAGTAAGCAGTAAGGTCCTCTTTCTTAAAAACATACCTGGGACAGTTCTCTGATGGCCTTGCAACTATATATCACCATTGAATATAGCAGTTAACTCTCAAGTTTGGTGCAATGCTCAAATACCAGTATTTTGTTAGCAGACTTTTGAGATGGGCATCTCCTTAAATTATTTAAGGCTTAAAATTTGATAGTTTATACGTAATGGTGTCCTGTGTGTCAAAACATGGGGTCCCCAAACCTGCTGCATAGATAGGAGACAGATAGCTGTATAGGAAGGCAACCATATCCTTAAGTTCTGTATTTTATTTTTTATTGATAAAAGGGAAATTTAGGGACAAAATTAAAAATGAAAACATTGAATTACCTGAAATCCACCAAGGAGAGATTCCATATGCGTAAGAATAGAATCACATTCATGGATCTCAGAATGAAGGGAAACCAGGTTATCGCTTTCATTTATGTAATCCTGGACAAAAAAGAAGAAAGCAATTAAAGACATTAATACAATCAGGAAACATAATGTGATTTCAAAGTTATCACTGAAAAATAATTTAGAAGATAATATCATTCCCAATATATATATATATATATATATATATAGTACAAAGAAACTGCTATTCACACCTTTGTTATGCTGATTTTTATATTTAAGAGATCATAATTTCTCAAAATAAACATTAAAACTAGCTCACTCCAAGACCCCATGGATGTGTATATATGAATTGAAACATTGCAGCATAACTAGTGATAGGAAGGAGATTCTAAAAGTCTAGCAACACACTATAGCAGCTGTTTGTTCAAGAAAAAAATCAGCAGGACCAGCACTGAGGTCTTACAAAATGCAAAGATATTTAGGTGAATCTAGGAGACGGAGACACTAAAAATACAACAATGAAGTCTGGAAATTATTGGCTGAAAATTCAATAAGAACACTTGCGATCTGACTGTTTCTAAAGGGTGCTGTTCTATTTGTGCCAGGGTGTGCCACAGGGGTCATAGAGTTGTTTACTCTCGTTTAAGCCATTTCTTTTGTGATTGTGGAGAAGGAGGGGTAAGAGGGACAAGCTGCCTCTGCTTGAAGCCTCAAAAATATGTTTCTTCCAGCACTACATCATTGAGGGGGGCTAGCGGCGTTGATCCATTCTTGCCTCTCTCAGATGAGAGGGATCATCTTCAGCCATCTGACAGTGACTCTGATCTTGAGGATGAAGGTTGCATGGAGAATGAGAAGACTTTCATGTTATCTATCCCCAAAGAGGAAGAGGATGGGTTGCTATCACTTTTTATGGATATGGATATTGAAGGCCAAGTTTTGAAGGCCACGGTAGAGATGTGCAGTCAAAAGGTATATCTTTATGTTTCACATCAGCCTACATATTACTTTTCCTCTCTTATCATGATGGTTAAACTTTGATTGGGCATTTGAATCCTGATGCGACATCTATTAGCAAAGTATCAAGTGTTCTTGAGGGTGATCAAGATGGTCAATTAAGGCCTGCTGGACTACATCACTGGAAGGAGTTGCTTGATGGCAGTGGTTTCTTTGTCTGCCTCTCTAGTTTGAAGTCGAACTCTCCACTTACTGTGTCTCTTGGTCCTATGGAGCTGTGTGCACAACTTCTGCGATTGCCTGGAAGTCCATCTTCTCAATGGGTTGGAATTTCATCTTACAGGCCTCTCTCTAAGGACAAAAATAATGTTCTTTTTTTACATGATGATGGTAGTTTGTAGATCTTCTCATTTGGAATTGGTAGTGGAACTCGAGGATTGGAATTACTAAGACATGATTGCAACATCAATTCAGAGCAGGTGAAAAAGCTAGGGCCTGGCGTCCTCAGTAATACAGCAAATGTTGGGATCAACCCAGAATTTCCACTGGACTTCTTTGAAAAGACAAGCTGCATTACTACTGATATTAAGCTAGGAGGTGATGTTATTCGTAACAGTGATTCAGAAGGTGTTAAGCTTAATTTAGCACGAAGGTCACCCTTTCAACAATTGGACAAGTTACCAATTTTCCTATGTCACAATACTTGGCAAAGAGAGATGCAAAAAGGTATTCTAGATCGTGTTGAGGACATCGGCATGAGAGAAAGCCCTCCATTGGTTGTAGTGTGCTCTGTCCTCAAGGAAGAAGATCTCAAAGAGGAGAACAAATGGTGGTAATCGACAATATGTACCTTTTCAAGAAGAGTTTTTCCTGTTCTAGGTTCTCCATAAAGAATGACTCCCTTTGGAGGCTTTATACCAATATCTTCATATAATTCAGGATGGGTCAAAGGAAGCTCCACTGCTTCTTTAATCTCTTGAATTTGAGCATCTAAACCTCCAACATCAGCATATGACTCCAATGGTGCCTTCTCAACTTTCATCACTGATACCATTGGGTCCACTTCATCTTGCAAAAGACCAACCACAGAGAGAACCTGCGCATACAAATATCCAAATATTTCACAATGGGCTCACCAGAGGCTAAAAAATACATTTGAACAAACATTTGGAAACAAAAAATAAGGTCAACAATTTTTTCTTAGGTTTTAAATTGAATTCTTAGATCATCTGAATGAATGCAACTGGAAGTCTGCTTAAAAAAACACCTAGTGTCAACTGTAAACCACGTTTGACAGAACCCCTAGTCAATGTCAAACTTTTGCAATAAAATGAAACCTATATCAACTCTAAAAAATCATTATACAAGAAAACACTATGCTAACTGTATTTACTGAAAATCTGGAGCAAACGGACACTGTTGACTTACACATCGATTCAAAATCTCTAGCAATGTAGCATACACTGTTTTGGAGAATATATTGCCATGGGTATTGAAAGAAACTTATCAGAATATCAGAGAATATTAGAAAATATTGTTAGAAGGCAACCTGAAAAACTCTGAAAACTCTCTAGGTGAACCAAAATCCTGGTTTTGGAAGAAAATGGCCCATATACGCTGAAAACTCAATGTGAAAAAGTTAACCTGCAATTTTTTCCATTTAACGAGTAATTATTTCCATCTGGTGCTTAAAAACACAAATTTTTCAGTTATTCTATAATTTAGTTCATTTAACCTCTAATTTCTTCATTTAACCTGTGATTTTTCGTATTTACCTATGATCTGTTGTATTGATCTATTTAACCAAATCAAAATAGCCAAATGTCACTTACTGTAGACATTTGGAATGGAATGGAGATTTGCCTTACCTTATTTCTTTCTTCAGAGGAAACTCAAGGAGCCTTCACTTGAAGTGACGACAGAAGAGAAGACTGGAAATCCGGAGTCAGCCAACCGTGGTAAAAAGGTGGAAAGCACATATTAGAAGGACATCATTGAAGAGCTTAACTGATGAGCTATTTTTCTAATTAGCATTTCTGCTCACTGGCTAGATCGGACTGTCTGTACCTTTGCTAACTTTTCCTGTAAGGAAGTTAGTCCATAGCGCTTACCGGGCCAAAGCATTTAGATAGAAATCCCTCGTCGATTGAGAGGTGGAATCAAAAGCACAATGGGAAGTGGGAGATAGGCTTGGATAGAAATGGTACCTGGGAGCTGCGCCAGGAAACACGGGAAAAGCTTAACCTCAGCGTACCAAGGTCTGGGGCTGAATCCAATCAATCCAAAAGATAAAGAGTCAGTGCCAAGTGATAAATTAGATGATTTTGACTGAGATCTTTGTCCTACTTCTCACTCGACGATTGATTCCCTAGCTGCTTAACAAATTAAAAAAAAAAAGAGTTTACTTGAACCGGAATCACAAGTTTAAAATGATACCAACAATTGGGAATCAGGGCTGGACTCCCCTGAAAAACGGAGCTACGAAACTAAGCAACATACTTCGCCGTTAACACCTTTTTAGTCCAGTCTTGCTACTTGTATGGAGTACAAATAAGGGGAGCACCCAGTCTCAAGCGAAAGAGAAAGCTACGCCTTTTATCCCTCATTCGGAATTATTTCTACCCACTGCACTTGTACCACTGATGCTACCATTGGTGCCTCTGCTTCCCGTGATTATTTCCAACCAATGGCTTTTAACTTCTTCCCGTCAGAATCCCCACTCAGAATAAAAGTGCTTATTCAGCCTTTCCACATTTCTATTCACCGCGAATCTCTTAAACAATAAAGGCGCTGTTAGTAAGCATCGCTTAAGCGATGGCAAGAGCGTCGCTTAAGCGACGCTTACTAACGGCGCCTTTATTGTTTAAGAGCTTCATGAATAGAAACGTGGAAAGTCGACTGAATAAGCACTTTTATTTGTCGCTTAAGCGACGGTTATGAGAATAGTCGTCGCTTCATCGACGCTTGTGGCCACATTTACAAAAAAAATGTATCCTTGCGATTTTTGGTAAGTTTAAAAGGAGAAATCCACGCGCCGTCAGATTTTTCCGTTGGATTTTGGATCGAAATGTAGTAGTGCATATACATCAGCAGTCCCTCTTAACTAGGAAGGTATTCTTTTGACACAATTTTCAGCACAAGTCTTCTTCTCTGTATCTTTTGGATCATCCTCGAGTCCTCTTCATCTTCAAGTATTCTTCATCTTCAAGTCATCTTCATCATTGGATATGGATCATCACTCGATCTGGATCATCACTGGACATCATCGTTGGATCTGGATCATCACTGGATCTGGATCATCACTGCTGGATCATCATCACTGGATCTGGATCATCACTGGGTCATCATAATAGGTGCTATCTTTGATTCTTCTTGTCATAGGAACCTCTACAGAGCCAGTCCTTTTTCATACTGGATGTATCATCACAGAGCTAGTCCTTTTTCATACTAGATGTGGCATCACAGAGTTGGTCCTTTTTCATACCAGATGAGGCATCACAAAGTTGTTCCTTTTTCATACCAGATGTGGCAGCTACTTAGAGCTAGTCCTTTTTCATACTACATGAGTCTTCACAGAGATATTCCTTTTTCATACTAGATAAGGCATCGCAGAGCTGGTCCTTTTTCATACCAGATGAGGTATCACAGAGCTGGTCCTTTTTCATACCAGATATGGCAGCTACTTAGAGCTAGTCCTTTTTCATACTAGATGAGTCTTCACAGAGCTAGTCCTTTTCCATACTAGATGAGGCATCATAGAGCTGGTCCTTTTTCATACTAGATGAGGCATCACAGAGCTGGTCCTTTTTCATACCAGATGTGGCAGCTACTCAGAGCTAGTCCATTTTCATACTAGATGAGTCTTCACAGAGCCAGTCCTTATTCATGCTAGATGTGCCATCTACGCAGAGCTAGTCCTTTTTCATACTAGATGTGTCTTCACAAAGACAGCCCTTTTTCATGCTGGATGTGGCATTCACACATATACCTGACAATGGAAGGAACCAATTCTCTCACCATGTCACAGCTCTTACATCCGACCATGGAAGGAACCAATCCTCTCACCATGTAGGAAGGGCACAACACTTATATATGATCATGGAAGGAACCAATCCTCTCACCATGTCAAAAAGGATCAGCATGGACACATCACTTCCTCTTGGGAGGAATCTCGATCTGGAGAACACCAAGCTTCTCCCTGAAGTACTCAAAATTCACCCTAGCCAATGGCTTAGTCAACACATCAGCTGTCTGTTCATCTGTAGCAACATACTGGAGCTTCACTGCTCCTCTATCCACCACATCCCTGATATAGTGATACTTGATCTTGATATGCTTCAACTTGTCATGGAATACTATATTCTTTGACAACTTTACACAACTCTGGTTGTCACAGTATATACAAGTAGCATCTAACTGGAGATCAAATAAATCAGACAATAGCTTCCTCAGCCATACTGCCTCACAACTAGCTGAACAGGCTGCAACATACTCTACTTCAGATGTACTCAGTGCCACACAGGACTGCTTCCTGCTAAACCACGAGATCACAACTGATCCCATACTAAAGAAACACCCTGAAGTGATCTTCCTATCGATGGCACTGCCTGCCCAATTTGAATCAACATAACACTCCAGGTTAATATTCTGATCAGCCTTATACTTGAGCCCATAATCAACCATTATACCCTTCAGGTACCTCAGAATATTCTTTGCAGCAGTCAAGTGAACATTTCTAAGATCTATCAAGTATTGGCTCAAGGTGTTCACAGCAAAGGAGATATCTGGTCTCGTGTTCGTTAGGTACATCAAGCACCCAATCATTTGACGATACATCGTGGCATCAACTGTCCTTGATGAAGCATCACTCAATGGCTTCAAGTTTGATTCCATAGGTGTAGTTAATGTCTTGCAGTACATCATCCCAAATCTCTTCAGGATCTCTACCACATACTTCCCTTGTCTAAGGAAGATTCCATCTGTAGTCTGCCACACCTCCATACCTAGGAAATAGTGCATCATTCCTAAGTCCTTCATCTCGAACTTGGAAACAAAATTTCTCTTCGTATCGGCAATCAACCCATCCATACCTGTCACAAATAGATCATCTACATATAGTAGAAGCATCACTGGTTTGCCATCTTCCACCTTGTAGTAAAGGTTGGAATCTGCTTTACTCTTGGTAAGGCCCAAACTGGATAGAAAGCTGTCAATTCTACCGTACCATGTCCTGGGTGCCTGTTTCAAACCATACATGGATTTCTTCAATATACACACATGAGACTCCCTGTCATGTGTCTCAAAACCGAGTGGCTGCTCCTCATACACTTCCTCTTCTACTACACCATTCAAGAAGGCAGTCTTGACATCTATTTGGTGTATCTTCCATTTCATCACTGTAGCCAAAGAAAGTACCGATTTGATGGAAGTGTATCTGGCTATAGGTGCAAAGGTTTCTTCATAATTTATTCCTTCTTTCTGAGAGAAACCTCGAGCCACAAATCTTGCCTTATACTTTTCAATGCTACCGTCTGCAGCATGCTTGATCTTGTAGATCCACTTGGAAGTTACAACTGACTTCCCTTCTGGTCTTGGGACAACATCCCAAAAATCATTCTTCATGATTGATTGATACTCTTCGATCATCGCATCCTTCCATTCTTTCCGTTTTGCCGCTTCTTCATACTCGGAAGGTTCTTTATCAATAAAGTCACATAGTAAAGCTACATAACTGGAACAAGATCTCATTCTCTTTCTTTCTCTGAGATTCTCTTCTGGAACCCCATATCTTTCTGCACCTTGCATAATCTCTCATACCCAAGCAGGTTTCCTCTTGTGAGGATTCTTCTCCTATGGTGGATCTATAGGTCTTTGTGGTTCTTCAAATTCTCGATCTTCTTCTTGAGTTTCTTCATTCATGATTGTATCATGAATTTTGGGAGCTTCTGCTTCTTCAGGTTCTTCAGGTTCTTCAGCAGGTTTCTTTTTGGATTTAATGTAGGCTGAATCTTCGTCAAATGTTACATCCTTGCTAATGTCAATCTTCTTGAACCCTGGGAAGTATATTCTGTAAGCCTTTGAGCTTTCAGAGTATCCCACAAATATACCCTTCTTTCCTGAAGGATCTAATTTTGTTCTCTTCTCTTTTGGAATGTGTATGTACACAGGACAGCCGAATATTCTGAGATGGATGACTTTTGGTTTCTTGACGGAGAAGACTTCTTCAGGAGTCTTGTTCTTGACTACTCTATGTGGAGTACGGTTCTGTACATACACTGTTGTTGTGGCTGCTTCTGTCCAAATATTGATAGGAAGATCTTGATAATGAAGCATAGCTCTTGTAGATTCCATGATAGTTCTTTTCTTCCTCTCTGCAATCCCATTCTGTTGTGGATTATAAGGAGTAGACAACTCCCTCTTAATTCCTGAGTCTTTACATAGTTCTTGAACTCATTTGAAGTGAATTCTCTGGCATTGTCTGATCGAAAAGTCTTGATCTTCTTTTTAGTATGGTTCTCGATCAAGGTTTTGAACTCCTTGAACTTGCTGAACACTTCATCTTTATTCTTCATCAAGTAAATGTCTTCCTAGAAAAGTCATCAATAGAACAGACATAGTACACATACCCACTTAGTGAGCTTGATGACATTGGTCCGCATACATCGGAGTGGATAATTTCCAAGATTCTTTTTGCTTTGCTTTCGCTACTTGGAAATGTCTTCTTTGTGTTATTTCCTTTCGCGCATCCTTTGCAGATCCATTCATGTTTTACTTGAATTTTTGGAAGACCTTCAACAGCTTTGCTTGCAAGTGGTAGTGCTCTGTAATGCACATGTGCAAGCCTTCTATGCCAAAGTTCATTTGGTTCTATTGTGTCATGAACCAAAGCTTGATCTGGTTGGCCCTTCAACTTGTATAGACCTCCTTCTTGTTCTCCAATCACTATTGCATCGTCAAAGGTTTTTCCCTTTGGCCACATAAGAACTTGGCCATCTACAAAAGCAACCCTCATTCCTTTTGCATCCAATGCATATATGGAGAGAAGGTTCTTCTTTAGTCTCGGAACAAATAATACATTCTTCATCTTCAAAGACTTTCCTGAGTCTAGTTCATAGGAGGATTCACCACTACCTTTTATTGGATATTGGTAGTCATCCCCAAGTTTCACCTTATGAGGTGAATCATGTTCATATATCTTCACAAATGATTCTTTGAATCCTATCATGTGCTTGGAAGCACCACTGTCTATGAGCCAATCATTGCTTCCATGTGAAATAGTTCCCGTGACAGCCGAGATCAGTACATATTCTTCCTCACTTGAAGAATCATCACTTTCTTGTCTAATTCTCTTTGTGGAAGGTTCACCATCCTCTGCAGCATGGCCATGGTGTCTTCTCTTGTTTCCCTTCTTATTTAGGTTTCTTTTGTTAGGGAAGAATCTGGGTATGTGACCTTTCCAATCACATGTGGAACATCTAATAGTATTCAGATCTTTTCTTGAGTGTGAGATCTTACCTTTGGAGTGATAATGGCTCCTTCTGTTTTTCTTGGAGTGAACAGTGAGAGCTTGATCTTCACTTCCCATCTTCTCTTCTTGAGCTGCTATTCAAGATTCTTCTCAAGAGCATTCTTCCCACAGTCTGTTGAACTTGACTAACTTTTTTCTGGCACAGATTCCTTGAATGAAAGAGTCCCATGATCTAGGGAGACCATTCAAGGTGGTCATCACAATCTTTGCATTTTCCACTTCTTCATATACTGCTTCTAGCTGTTCCTTGATCTGAGAAACCCTTGTAAAGTAAGACTAAATAGTCTTAGCATTCTGAATCTTCACATTCTTCAATCGATTTCTTAGAGTCATCTTCCTGTTTATGTTCTTCCCTTCAAACAATTTGGTTAGGGCATAAAACATAGCTTTAGGTGTCTTGAGGGAGGACACCTATGGTAGGAGATGATCCTTGATATAATCAGTAATTATTCTCTTTTCCATAACCAACTTCTTCTTATGCAAGGCCTTAGCCTCATCTCCTTGTGGAACTGGAACCTCCTCATTAATATAGGAGTCCAACTCATTTTCTTCCAGGACCAGGGAGATCCTATACTTCCAGGCTCGGAAGTTATCAACTCCCTCAAGCTTTTCATCAAGCTTGGTATGATGAGACATCTTAAACTGAGAACCTCAAATGGAAATACAAAAGATTTAGATCTTACCAGGTCAAGATGTCGGATCTAGATTTGGATATGAAATCTTGTAGTGTTGGTTCAGTAGCAAATTAGGGTTTTGCTTTTCCGGAGTTCTATCTACCAAAATGCCTTGAAATTTATCCTTAACTTCAATTTTGGGGAGGAGATCAATCCAGGCCTAGGCTCACTGAAAAATTCCTCTTATGTGAAAAGCCCTAATTTTCAACAGTAGTGTTGGGTCCAAAACTGAAAAACCTCAGAATTGGATTCTGCTTCGACAGAAAGATGCTCCCTAAGGAGGAGAGTTATTCCACCTTACTTTTGCTGAAAATATATGGAGGAAGATCCACAAACTAGGAAGCCCTAGTTCCTACAACTACACAGTGTCTTGTTCTCAGGTTAGCTCTGATACCATGTTAGAATTTCATCATTAAGCTAGCATTATATTAGGATATTTACTGAGAGAATAACAAGCACAACAATCAAACAAAAGAGACAATGAACACAGTGTTTATCCTCAGGGAAACCATAAATGGTGAAAACCCCGCAACTTCCTCAGAGATAGAATCAGCACCAAAAGTAGAACCCAAAATAGTAAGTGATCTCCCGACAGCAGTAACCTTCTTCTTGTCTAGCCCTAGTGTCTTCTCCTTCCTTGACTATGCCCTACACTTGAGTGTGTATGAGTTGTGTGTTAAATAGAGATTCCAACTCTCTATTTATACTAATCCTGACATGACAAAAACCCTATTAGGGCCGATCGCACTAGGAGAGTCTAATAACCCTAGTGCCTCGGAACTGTGGGGACTTTAACCCTTAGATAATAGGAGAGTTACCCACAATAACTTGACATGACTTGTTTACATGATAGACCTTTCCAATAGGAACATCAGGGCATGACATAACTCAAGTACATATCGGAATAAACATCGGGTTACAATATATAAGAAATACAAGTGAAATACATTCCGAAGTTACTTATACATCAACATATATTATCAATGAGTTTTATAGGTAGCAAGATTTCCTAAATAATGCAAATATCAATCAGCTCAGTACTCAAGTAAATATTACGATAATGTATATGATACAACAATACATGCAATACGATATTTACGAGGAAGCTAATAACCTGTTAATGAGCAATTGATTTATACATATAAGAAATGGGTTGATACTTACTACACTAGTAGCTTAAAAAAGAAATCAAATCTTATATTCTAATGAGAATATTACTATCAGTAATTAGAGAAGCTCTTCCATGTATAAAAACCAATAGTACAATAAATAAAACATTTGCAAGATAGGCATGATAATATAGAATTTAACATGGGACAAAGAATACGAGCTTAAAGTCACAGTAAGTATCGTTGTTGTCACTAAGTTTAATAAAGAAAGGAACTCTTTTATTTTGAACTTTGCATACAAGGAAAACTAGAGAAAACAAACTACTTTACCTCATTGAAGTTGCTTGGAATTTATCAGCTTAATTACTAAGCATATTAATTGCAAATAGAAACACTTCTTGATACTTTATGAATCTAAAACGTATACTTGTTAGAGCATACCTGTAAACCTGTAAGAACCAGTAATATTTCTGCATTAGCATAAATGCTAAGTAAGCCCAGGATTCAAAGTTAGATTCCACCTACTTGCCATAAAGAAGACTCATCAGTAAACTGAAATAAAACAATACGCAAGTAAACCTTATTATGTTACGAAAAGGAAACTACTTTAGTTATCGTAATTTGAAATTATGTAATACTAATCATTGGACTGTTTCTTTTTTTGCTAACCATTAGCTGTTAGCAAACCGCAAATCCAACATTTTATATTATCTCAAAATTTTAAATTTTGTGAAAATTTGGGGTTTTGATAGTTGTGGTGAGTCTGCATAGGGATAAGGAATTCCATTAAGGAATTTTGCATATGGTGTGTAAAAAAATGATATAACACACATGGATCCTCATTTGGAAACATACCTTGAACCTTGCAGGTGGAGTAACTTCAGAAAGGAATTTCTTCGTTGACCTCCTTCGTTAAAGATTAGTATTCTTTGTGGCATTCATAAGGATTAACTTGCTAAAGATTTCCTACAAAGTACACTCTATCATAAATGATATGAAGAATTGGTGGATTTTTCCTCCTGTCCTCAATGTACATTTGGTCACAAAAGTAACCATCTTCATCTCTTGGAAATTGAAAGTATCCAACATAGTACACCTCTTCCTCAAAACCAACATCTTCAATTGGAACGAGCCTCACATATGTAAAAAAAAAATCCTCTTCAACCGATGGTCATAATACATGGGTGCAGAGGGCCATGCTATGATACCAATTTCATATCACCAATATAAAAGTCAGAGATACTAATTCCTCATTCCCAGAACCAATCAAAATCTGGATACTAGGTGCAATTCCTCGCTTTTGCAAGCCAAAAACTTCCTATTTCCAAATGGATTCAAATAGAGCCAACCAAAAATAAATTATGATATGTAGAAAAGGGTGGTATCTACAAAAACTCTACTAAAATAATTTTCCCTTATATAGAATTCATATATCCTTTAATGGAGCGTGCAACAGTGAAACTCAAGACTAGGGCCTGACTCTGATAAGTGTTGCACTAGTTCGGTAAAACAATCATAACTTGGGTACCCATAAACCTTTTTGGATGAAACAAAAGGTTTTAATTACTATAAATTGAACTCATGATGTAATGGGATAGGTTTATAAACCCAAAAATATTTATAAATTGTTATGCAGGACAAATAATTGGGAAAAGGTGGAAACGTAGGAAGACTAAGTGCCTTACTTCAACAACTTGCACATTCAGAAGTGCATCAAACCTGGGTAGAATCCTTTGGATAAACCAAAGGATTCAAGGAAATATACCTATTACTTCTATGGAACCTACACTACTTTTGTTGCAAATATGGAAGAAACTAACAACTCAGGAAATATTGGCTCACTCACCGGAGGAGCAATACATGGGGAAATGGCTTATTTCTAACTCAGTGCAAATTTTAAAGGAGGATCATATTTTTTTTTGAATTAGTACCATGGATGGGACAAATGACTTCCTAGTTAACTTATGGACACGTTAAACAAACCAATGGGATGCAATTGATAATCAATTAAGCTTATACTTGATATATGGAAAATCTATTAGAAAATGGAGAACAATGGACAAAATATAGGAACATTTGAATAATTTTGGAGTTCTTTATTATCAATATAGTAGCATATATCATGTATACATCAGAATAGTTGCACTAGGGGTAGAAATAGTAGCAATATAATGGATAAGAATGAAAGATGAGAGAGAGGATAGATGTGATCTCAACAATAGAGACCTCATGCAACACAATAGGATCCAATTGACTATAGATCCACCATAACCTACAGGAACAATTTGAAGAATGTGGAATTTAAGTAGTGCATCTCCTTCGTATGCTAGCATTAGAATCATGAATTCACAAAGTTGAAACCTCCAATGAGAATAATATTTGGATGCACAGAAGCTGACTGGAATATATAGGAATCAATGATCATATAAATCTATAGCATCTATATTGGAGGAGGGAGAGTATGTAGAAACCGACTGAAGCATGGTGAAGGGAACTACGCGTTCCTCTCCAAAATCACCAATTGGAGAAATTCCTACTAGTTACTACGATACAAAGGGGCACATCCCCTTGTTAAAGTTTAGGGTTAGGTTAGGGTTCGATATAATAAATTTAAAATTTTATACTTTAATGCATAAAACATAACTAAATTAAAGTTAGATCCAGAACAATAGTGTTGTAATAAATTCAAAACATAATTTCCATCTCTTTCAACTTTAACACTCTAATGGTCACGGTGTTAAAGTTGGTCCTTGAGATAATTTATCAATTGCAATATACAAAACATAAACAATAACAATATTACAATACAAAATAATGAACAACATTTAATAAACAATGACAATGATGGTTTATATCTAGTTTAGATATCCCTTATACTCATACACTTTTGGAATCATATCTTGTCACTGAAAGGACATGTCACCAAAGGAACATATGATATACCTTGATAGAGAGTAGGTTAGAGTGTTGTAGGTTAAGGTTATTTACATACAATAGCAAATCCCAAACATCAAATAGGATAACAGCATTGAAACTCAACCCCAACCACAATTAGGCACCATAAAAAGGTCACGAATCCCTCTAGCATATTTAATACCATCATTTATCTATCCTTCAGGGCTTAACATAGCCACAACTCAGCCCAAGAAGGGATACAAACAATTCATGTTCAACAAGGGAAGGTCAAACCAGTCACGAACTTGCCAGAAGATAACACCATAGTCCATGTCAAGGTCGAGGAGGGTAACCATAGTCCACATACAACTAGGATACAATCACAAATCATCCCAAAGGGAATCCAAACAAGTGTGACCTGCTAAGAGAAGGAAACCACAATCATGACTATCTAGGATACAATCATAAGTCATCCCAAAAGGAATCCAAATAACCATGACCTACTAAGATAAGGAAACCATAGTCATGACCAACCTAAAGGGAATCTCACTAGTCATGGACTGCTAGGATAGAGACAACATAATGGAAAAATATTCGAAAGGACATATAAAAATAGTCATGGACTAGGAGGAAGGTGTCATGGCCCAACCTTAAAGGTTCGTAGGAGCCACAACTTAGTAAGAGGGTAAACCCATAGTAATGGCCCATCTTGGGAAGGATGTTAACAAACACGGCCTGGTCAAAACAGGTTCAACAGCCCCAGAATAATGACGCCCAAGATAACACTCTAAGAACAACCCATAGAGATGAACATGAACTACATAACTAGCATCAAAAGTGGTCATGAATCAACCCAAGGAGGGACAACACAATCACGGTCTAGTCCACAAGGAGAAAGAAGAATCAAAGACCCAAAACTGTCCACTCCAAGTAGTAGTAACCTTAGGCGTGAAGCACAAACCAGCAACATAATGTTCTCAAGCAGATAAGGATGAGATCTAAACTTTTGTCATGTAAAGATGCACCTAAGAATGAGGATAGAAATGTATTTATGATCTTGACAATCCTTCTAGAAGGGTCACTTAGATAATCCTAGGAATCAGGATAGTTACCAAGAAAAACATAAAATAAAGTTAGGTTGACTTAGAATAGGGTACCAAGGTCACATGGTCATATAAGACAAACACAATAAGGTTAGGCCACCATAGCAAACGAAGGTCATGGTGCCATAAACAATAGGGGTGCTAGGACTAAAAGGAAGACATAACACCATAAGTTAACTAGAGGGTTCACAACAAGGTGGAAAGGAAACCCCTTACCCACAAGAACAAGGTGTACTATCAAAGTGGAGAAACAACCCTTTTACCCACAAGACCAATAAGACCAAGGAATTTAATCTTTTCTCTCTCAAGGTATATTTTCAAGTAAAAGCAAGGTAACGTGTCTCACTTTTTCCCCTTTTGCGGCGATAAAATTTTATAAAAGATAATGAACTAAATATCTACAAATCCATTCAGAATTAAATAATGGTGTGATGAAACAAAAGTTTTCATTGACAATGAGCTGTAATATGGTATTTTTTTCATATAAAAAAAATATTTTTATCTTATTTGTTTCATTTTCTTTAAAGTCCATTGATTATTATTCTAGAATCTCATAAGTACTCACAAAACAATGACCCCCCATATCTATCTTCATTTATTTTTTTAATTCCAAATATTTTGAACAAGTTTTTTAGAAACACTTTTAAGATTGTGGTACATTTTTTTAAATTTTTTATTTTATGTCATATTTTAATTATTCTTAAATTATTAATATAAATAAAAATGTTTATGTGTAAGTAAAAGCGCAACCCAAAAAACTATCATTTAAAACATCAAAATCAATATTTTTTATATGAATATAGAAATAATATACAAGTGATTGTTAAAATTATTTTTACAATTTTTAAATACATTTTTTATTTTTATAATATTTTTTTGAATACATTTATAATAGCATAATACATTTATCTTGCCGCAAAGTGAGACACATTACCATGCTTTTACCTTTAGACACATATTTATCTAATTACTGTATAATGAAAAATCTAAACTGGATGATGTGATCATTTGGTTCTCAATATTTCTCCTAAGGGTTAAGTGCTACTAACATCATCAAGGGGTGGCCAGTCCCTTGAGAAACAACCTAGAAATAACTGATTAGGAGAGAGCTCATCACACACCATCATCTTGGTCAACTGACCAAGATCGAGTTGATTAACTGACCAAGTATGTATTTACAGGAATTTCTTGGTACCTACAAGAATTTCTTAGTCCCAGACCAAGAATTCTATGCCTCAACTTGCAGGATGTGCTTGGTCCTAGACCAGGATACACTAGAGGCATATAGGTCCCCTAACCACATGTTAGGGACTTTTCCATGGCATCAACCTGCTTGGTCCTAGACCAAGAATTATAGAGGACTACTGGCTTCCCTAGGGTACATTCTAGGGACTTACTCTGGCTGGTTAACTCACCAGGAACCCTTGTTAATTGACTAGGGTACCATCCTCCCTAAGAATGGGTCTCGCAGTTGCAATAACTTTAACACTCCCTCTCAGGAAGAGAGGTATTCTCAGCAACACTACACATATCAGTAATATGTCTTCTTAACAGAACATATTGCACCATGTGCTTGACATAGTTATAACTCCTCTCGATGCATTCCGACCTATCATCAAGTTTATGATTTTATGAGAGATCTAAACATCTCTAATTCTCAGCAAGAAGCTTGATATTTTATAGATCCACTTGTAAGTTATAACTAACTTCCCTTGATAGTTGAGAACCCATTTTCGCAAATCATTTAACATCTTTACATGTTCTGAACCTGATGTTTGGTTTCCTCCTCATAAATGGAGGATTCTAAAACATTGGCGTGGCTCATCTGAGATATCAAACCAAAGCATTCTTGAAACCTCTCAACAGGTTTCTCAAATATATCAACTGAAAACTTCGTGACCTCCTCCCCCTACTCATTTAAGAGAGATGACTCATGGACTGGGGATTGAGAAGCACATTTGGCTTCATGTTGATCTCTGGTCTTACTAGTTGTTCCACTCTAGTAAAGAACATATTATCGGTAACAAATGTCTCGCAAATTCTCTTTTGCTAACTCTATCTTGACACTTGGGAGGATGAACATCTAACATATAACTGATTCTGCATTTTATGGAGCCACTTGCTCCCTCTGTACCTGATCACTCATTTAATTCTGAGCATAAACATGATCTACAAACCTTCATTACTTGATATATCCTCCTCCTCTTGTGTATCTTACCGACACATTAATTTTGATTGTTAGCAATAAGCAATATCAATTTCACATAATAACATGATCTTATCATTCATACATTCACAAAGCAACTATCTCAATGCCACCAGGAACATATGAATATGTCATGACAATACAAAGAATGATAACAAGTTGGGATATAAATTCCTCTCTCTTTATATCTTCCCGTATGCAGAAATCATTGTGTGCATCTTGATCTTGGCTTCAAATTGAACATGTACTCTTAGAGGTGCAAAGGTATCAACATCATATCATCCTCATGCAATAACATCCATACATTAGCACAATCTAGGCTAGATCATAACCCTAGATATGAAGTCATGATAAATTCATACATGAACAAGATCTAAGATTCTTTGCACTTGCAAATTTGAATTACATTAATTGGTGCATCAAAATTAAAAAATGATAAGCATTCTACACCAATGTCCTTTAGACGTGAATATCATTCTCAAGATTTCATTTCATGCATCATCACACTTGTTAATATATTTTGATGATAACATAATCCTAAATAGTTAAAAACACACGATCATGAAGTCTAACTTTCTCACGCTAATAGGCTCTAATCATAATAAGTCACATAACTCTTTTACACAAAAATAATCAAGTAGAAAGTATCATAATTATGATCACAAGTCAAGATTCAATTAGATAAAGATTTAAGTAATTTTTCTCACTTTAAAAAAAAATATGTTTGGGTTAATCCTTCTGGGATTTGGACATACCTCTTCAAAGGGTCATCAAGTCCACTTTCTGTCAAATCCATTTTTCTGATATAGATTTTCAGTATTACCGAAATAACATCTTTTTCTTCAACTCTCTCCAAAACATTGATTTTAAATCTAGTTAATTAGAGAGGACAACCAATTGTGTAAATATAATATCTTTACCATCTTTATCACTTTCATGGCCAATGAAATTGTATGACTAAGATTAATAAAGATAAAAACAAAGCTAAGTACAAATCTAAGCTAGATGATTCCATGTTAAAGTTTAGGGTTAGTTAAGGCTTGATATAATAAAATTAAAATTTTATACTTTAATGCATAAATCTAAACTAAAACAAAGTTCGAGAACATTTGTATTAAGTCAGGTTAATTTGAGGGATGCCTTACTCTACCTTACTTTTTTGTCATTAGCTTGCACTTGCACTCACTCTTCAACTTTGAGTATTTTCTCAAGCTCCTGGTTCTTATTTCTTGTATATATAAATATGCATTGGATTTTCTCTTTTCTATCAATACGAGAGGTTAGATTATATATTTTAGATGTTAGATTATGAGATTGATTTTCTCTTGTTTGTATCAGAATACATTGAATTTCCTCTTTTCTATTTGTATCAGTATGCATTGGTTTTCCTCTTTTCACAATCAAATCCAATCATTATGCATTGGATTTCTTGTTTTCTATCTGTATCAATATGGATTTCCTCTTTTTTATCTATATCACTATGCATTAGCTTTCCTCTTTCCGGAATAAAATCCAATCATTAATCAAACAATCATTAATGTACTTTTTAACTATGATGTAGTATATAATTAGAGTTATCACATGCAAAAGTAAATTGTTACATATACAGAAGGCAAAGGTTTTCCAATGTTGAGAAAGACTAATACAATCTCAATATTTTAAAATGATTTTAAAACAGTGTTAATTATAAAAAATAAATATCTATACATCATCTTAATAAAATTTATAAATAACTAATAATTGTTACATATAAAGAAGGCCAAGGCTCTCCAATGTTAGAGCAAGACTAATACAATTTCATTATTTTAAAATAATGCTAAAATTAGAAAAAACAATATCTATACATTATCATTATTAAAATTTATAAATAATTAATAATTATAATTAAATACACTAAAACATTTGAAATTTAAAAATATTTTTATTTTAAAAATCAAAATAATACAAATGTAAATGAAACCTATGATTTCTTAGCAAGTAAATTCGATAACTAATAATTATAATTAAATACACTGAAACATTTGAAATTTAAAAATATTTAAAAATAATTATTCCCGCGTTGGAAGAGCTCCTTCGAACCGCTGATGAGAAATCACCGTCGTTTCCACCCATCACGTTCATCATCACAGACGCCTTCATGTCTTGCACGGAGCAAGTGGACATATTCCCGTTAATGGTATGTCTGTCCAATTCCTATTTATATCTTTACGCCCACTAGCAATTAAAATTAAAATATTTGATATATTGATAATGTTTTTTTATTTTAATTTATGGTTGTTAGCTCATAAGTAAAGTTAGGCTCATAGTGGTATTATCATTAAAATTAAGATAATAGTTGTATCTAATAGGTCATTTAAAAGCTTAACTTCAAATGAAGTTCAACCTCTCACATAAGTGGTACATTATTTAAATGATTGTTCTTGGTGCATGGTTTCACTGCAATCAATGTCAACTTCTCATGCTAAGAGATGGAGTTCGCCTAAATTTAATTTAATAGTTCTATACCATTGAAATAATCTAGTAGTTACTTAATATTTATGCAATATAATCACTATTAGAGTTGAAAGTTGAAGTTAAGTTCTTATTTGTAAAATCATTGGAGTTAAGCTAATAGTTAATCTAATATTTATGAAATATATCTGTGATTATAGTTGAAGTTAAACTAATAATTGTATAATTATTGGAGTTAAGCACCAAAGTAATAGTTAATTTAAAATTTAATATATTGGCAATTGTATTTCAAGTAAAAGTTATGATTGGAGTTGAAGGTAGACTAATAGTTGTATCATGAGTGTATTTAAGCTAATAATTAAATAGTTGTAAGTAATAAACCAATAGTACTTATCAAATGTTAACTAAGCTATTTTTGACTTTTTTGAAATGGTTAATTATGAGATAGAGTAACCTTCTTTAAAAAGAATCGAGAACCTAATTATATCTATATGGAAAACCTAAACATGCAATACTAACTGTATCTTAGCTAGATGCCCAACGATGAGATGCATTAGCTAGATGCCCAACTATGACATGCACTGGAGATGCATGAGTTTATTAGGAGTTTGGAGGAGTTTATTAGGAGTTGAAACTATTTTATTAGGAGTTCTCTTACATGACTATGCATTAGCTAAACTCCTAGATGCCAAATGCACTTGAACTAAGCTTGAATTGATTAGAGTTGAAGTTAAGCTAATAGTTATAGAATCATTGGAGTTAATTTAATAGTTGTATCTAATAGTTAAGCCAATATTTCTAGAGTCATTGGAGTTAATTTAATAGTTGTATCTAATAGTTCTAGAGTCATTGGAGTTAAGATAATAATTGCATCTAATAATCGATGGAGTTAAGCTCTAGCTCCATAGTTGTATCTAATAATCTAATAGTTAAAAATTAATTTTATTTTTTACAACTATCACTAAATATACTTATCATTAAGCTATTTTTTATTTTTTTGAAATTATTAATGGTTAATTTTGTAAAACGCCCATACAATCAATCTCGATAGTACACTTGTCTCATTCTTGGATGACCCCATAGAATCAATATGGATTTCTAAGATATATAGACTTCTCCTTGTAACAAGTAAAGTGGATAATGAATACTTATTGAAATAACCAAATACCTAGCTATTTAATTTTGTGAAGATACATTCTTTAAAAAAAGACTAAACATAAGCTAAATTAATTACCAAATTGTTATAGTTATCCATTTATATGTTTAAATAAAGTTTATTTAACTCTTAATTAATATATATTTAAGTATTTAACAATTTATGTATGTAAATTGTATAATATTATAACAATATATAAAAACCCCAAAGTTAACCTTTTCAACCTTGATAATTTATTTTATCATCGTATTTTTTATTATTTTAATTTTTTTTTACAATTCTTCATCTCTTTTCAATTAGTTTTTGAAGCTACAGTTATGATACATATCGTGAAGTAACTTGCATAGTTCAGGAATATATCCGCTTATTCTTTCATGTTCAGTTATTTTCGCATAACAAATATATTTGTGTTTGTAACTTCTTCAGTAAGCGAAGCAAAGAATCCAGGAAAGATCATTACTAGTCTTCCCGGCAACATACCACCATTGAAGCCAAACGATCTGTTATCCTTCTATCGCGCTCAGGATCCATCCGACACTGTTTTCAATATCCTTCTCTACGAATCACAGAAGCAAAGCAAAGGGGACTATGTACTAGTCAACACGTTTGAGGAGCTCGAAGGGAGGGACGCAGTAACAGCGCTCTCGTTGAATGGCTGTCCTGCTCTGGCAGTAGGACCTCTTTTTCTTCCCAATTTTTTAGATGGAAGGGCTTCTGGCTACAGTCTGTGGGAGGAGGAGGAGAGCTGCCTTACATGGCTGGATATGCAACCGGCGGGATCAGTTGTATATGTTTCATTTGGGAGCATCGCTGTGAAATCTGAGCAACAGTTGGAGCAGCTGGCGCTAGGGCTAGAGGGCAGCGGACAACCTTTCTTGTGGGTTCTCCGGATGGATATCGCTGAAGGGCAGGCTGCGGTTTTACCTGACGGCTTTGAAGCCCGAACAAAGGATCGGGCATTGTTTGTGAAGTGGGCGCCACAGCCGAAAGTCCTTGCCCATGCTTCAGTGGGGTTGTTCCTCACACACAGCGGATGGAACTCTACCTTGGAGGCCATGAGCATGGGAGTTCCCGTAGTTGGATTCCCATATTTTGTCGATCAGTTTCTCAACTGCAGATTCGCCAAGGAGGTGTGGAAGATCGGATTGGATTTTGACGATGTGGATGTGGATGACAACAAGGTGGTGATGAAAGAAGAGGTAGAGGATGTTGTGAGGAGAATGATGAGAACACCGGAAGGAAAGAAGATGAGAGGCAACGTTCTGAGGCTCAAGGAGTCTGCAAGGAATACAGTCCTCCCCGGTGGATCGTCTTTTCTGAATTTAAATTCCTTCGTTAAAGACATGACGATGAGCAAAGGACTACAATCCAAAAATGGATTTCAGAAGATGTCTTGTAAAAGCTTCGAGAATTGAGAAGTGGCTTTCAAGCGTCTCACGGATTACACACTTCAAAAGTGGGATTACTCTGCGAGAAAACATATTTTTAGATGTTTTAACATATTAATTAGGCCATTATTTTTCATGGCTCGAATGAACTTCATCTGATTCCGATGGAGTAGAGTGGTAGATTACGTGATTTTAAGTATCAATACTGCAATGGTTCCAGCTTCATATATTTTCCTTGTAATTTTCTCATGGTAGTTCCGTGATTTTAAGTATAAGAGTGCAATAATTCCAGCTTCCTATTTTTTCCTTGTAGTTTTTAAAAGTAACTGTTATTGGCCTCAGTTTAAAAATATAATTTTTTTAAAAAGTAATTGGAACAATATTGTTATTGGCCTCCGTTTAAGAATGTACTTTTTTAAAAAGTAATTGGAATACTATTATTAGGTTTAGCTCAGAAAATTATCATAAAATTTTTATTTAAAACTAACCTAGATCCATTACAAACAGGGATTTATCAAATACAAAGGAGATCCAAGTTTAAGATGGATCTATGTTAGTTCAAAAGATATGATGTTATTAGATAATAGTAATTGGAGTAATGTATTAAGCATCTATTTTGCTATAAATTAAGTCATACAATTTTAAAATGAATAAATAAAAAAATTAGTTTACCAACATTATTGAGTTATATTTACTCTCCACGCATATTTTCTAAAATGTACAAACATAGATATAATAATCTATAATTTTTTATTAGGGGAAGTGGAAAACACTAGCTCCTTTGTAAAGGACTTCACTTTTGTTTCTAGTGAAATTGAAGATCTCAAGCTTGACCTCAATGAGCTTCATGTTGTCTCCCTCTTCACCAAGATTACCATTGATTTCCATTGATGGAGCCATCAATGGATGCCACTAATAAGATTGATGACCAAGACAATGCTAAGTTAGTTGAGCTTTGCATGCATGTTCAATTTTCTTTAGCTTCCAAGCATAAATTTATGAGTAGAACCATGAGGTCGCATGGGATCTCCATGTTTCCCAGTGTAGCTAGCTTGTTTATGGAAGATATAGAAAAAAATCCATCTCATCTTCCCCTTTGGAGCTCAATACGTACGTTCATTTTGTTGTTGACACTTTTGTTATCTAGCCCCATGGTTGTGGGGACTTACATAAACTCAAGGATCACCTCAACAACCAGGCTAAACACATTAAAATCACCATATAAGTTGAAGTTGATGGATGCCTACCTTTTTTAGATGTTCAATTCACCAAAAGACTTGATAAGTCATTGTCACACCATGTTTATACGAATCATATTACTCACACGAAGAAGTATTTTAATGCCAACTCCTACCATCACCTTGCTAAAAAATGTGGGGTTCTTATCACATTAGTAACAAGACCCCTCAGAGTATGTGATGCTGATTATTTGGAAAATAAGAAGAAACACCTCCTTAATGTCTTCGAGAATAATGGTCACACCAAGGATGAAGGAATAAAATCATTTGAGAAGTCCAATCAAGGACCCAAGATCAATTCTCATAGAAATGATGAAGTATCCATATTTTTCTTTCCTTATATTCAAGTGACAACTGACAAGTTAGCAAGAGTTCTGAAGAAAACTAACATGATAGCCAATTTTAAGCCCCTAATGACCATACAAAACTCTCTTAGATCTATGAAGGATCCCATTGGTCCTACTTATAGGAAATGGGTCTATTTGATTCCCTACTCCTATGGTAAGTCTGACATTGGTGAAACTGGTCATTTCTTCAGAATCATGTTTCATGAACACGTTGTAGACATTAAGCACAATCACTCCGATTCCTGTACTTTTGCTGAGCATTTAGGAAAGAATAAACATTATATTTGTATCAAGGCTGCTAAAATTCTAGGAGGATAACTTGTTAAGAATAAAATTTAAGGAAGCCATTGAAATCGAGAAGCACCCCAACAATATTAATAGAGACAATAGATGGAAGAACAATAGTAACTGGATATGTCGAAGTAACTGCACAAGGATTGATTTTTATTTTGCGATCGTATTCTCTCCCTCTACCCTTGTTGCTTTCTGTTTTATTTTTTAGCTCCATTAACTCTATATGTTATTTTTGTTTATTCCCAATGTTTTAGCTTGTTTTTCTTTTTCTTTTTCTTTTCTTATTTCTCTTCTATCTTCTTTTTTTTCCATCGTTCTCACCATTTTGAATTTATTTATATAATTTTATTTAGCTTTTTTTTAAAATTCTATTCTTTATTACCTTTACTAATATATAATATTCCGTCTTAGGTTAGTTATTAATTAATTCTTAAAAAATGTTTTATAATTTATTATTTCATTTTATATGTAATGAACCCTTAACTTATAATTTATAAGTTTTTTTATTTGTTATTTTATTTCTTCTTCCATTTTTTTTGGTTTCTTAAGGGTTCCTTTTCCCTTCATTAGTGTTGTATTTTATAAGATTTTTTATTTTTTATTTTATTTCTTCTTCGATTTTTTGTTTTGTTTCTTAAGGCTTCCTTTTCCCTTCATTAGTGTTGTATTTATATTTTTGAAGGTTTGAGAATCCATTGGTTTTGTCATTAATATTAACTTTCAAGATCATAAATTCCACATCCTTTTTCTATTTTTGGACCACACTAGATTTGTCTAAAGCATCGATTTGAAAAAAATATTATGGTGAATCTGAAAGACACCCTTTATTAATGGAAAACAAGTTAAACTGTGTGAAGATCCTCTATTGGTGGAGAAGTGTTATATAATATTTCATATGCCATTACAATATATTTGAAGAATTTTGGTATTAGGTACTTAGCACATGTGAAAAGACTTGAGACTTCCCATGTTAATTGCCTCTCATTATCGGCTACATACTGGTGAATTAGGGTTGGAAAGAGAATTTGCCGAAGAATATGATATTGATATTAACGATTTAAAACATTATCAGATTATACTATTAGAACTTTGGAGGGAAAAATTGTTTGGTCTTGAAATGTTTCTACATGTTAGTACACTACAACAAAACCCTATGATTAGCATCTCTTTTAGCTTCCTTTTTAGCATCCACTATCACTTTTAGTGTATTTTTCATCATTTTTTGGACAAAGTGGACGCTTTTCCACGTGATGGTGCTTTTAATGGCATTATTTGCACCCTTTTTTAAAAGTTGGCACTATTTTGGACGCTAATTAACATCGTAATTAATGTCCCAATTAACGTTCCAATTAGCATCCCAATTAGCATCCCAATTAGTGTCCCAATGAGCATCCCAATTAGTGTCCCTTTTTAAAATTTTGCACTATTTTTGGACGATAATTAGCATCTCAATTAACATCCCAATGATCATCCCAATTATCATCACAATGATCGTCCCAATTAGCATCTCAATTAACGTCCCAATTGGCATCCAAAAAAGCATCCCATATAACGCCCATAATAGCCTCCAAAAAAACGTCCTGAATAACATAGCACCATATATTGATCCAGGGTTAGCGACACGAATTGTGCCATGATTTTTGGCAAGAAAAACATCCAGCATAGCACCAAGTATAGAGCCAGGAATTGTCCCTAGAAAACATCCAACATAGCGTCGGGTATAGAGGCAGGTATAATCTTTGGAGTAATGCCAGAAATTTTGAAAGGAACCGCGCTAGGAATTGCACTAGGTTTAGAGCTAGGAAATGTGTTCAGAAAACACCTCACATAATGTCCAATATATCAATGTCAATGATTATGATTCATGTGATAGTAATTTTGGATGTTGATTTATCATAGTGGCACCTAAATGATTGTAATCATGGAACCTTTGGATATTGATTATTCCTAATGAGGGGTAAAGTACCTTAATGCCACCTAAATTGCGCTAATGGCATTTGAGTGTCCCCAAAAACATTTGATAGACCCTAATGGCATCTGATTGGAATTGGTAAAGGCTTAGACCCTTAATTTAAATATTGGTTCATAACAACCATCCTTAGTGTTACAAATCTTGATATGGCCACTATACTCCTCTTATAGGTTAAAATTTTTCTATGAAGGGCTTAGGTGATAACTAAGGCCCTACACATTTCCCATGAGCCATAGAGTAAAATATTGGTGTAAGGATTTGTATTTTTGCATTGTACCATTGAATGGGTAATGAGAACCACACTTAGCATCCCAAATATTTAAATGTGCACAATAACCCTCTCACATGCAAAAATATGGTGCCTTGAGGCCCCGCACATTGCCTTTGAGCCTCAAGGAAAATGCTATCGCAAAACAACTTATATAATGGCACCAAAACTAACCTCTAATGTGGAAAGCTTCAAAATCACCACCATAATGCATTCATGGGATGAGATTTCCTATTAATTTCCCATGTGGTTGTTGTGGCCACATGCAGGGCCCATGATCTCTACAAAAAACCACTTATACTATGAAACGAGAACTTGACACAGTTCTTGTTTTTCTCTCTCCTAATTTTAGTAGCTAATTTTACCTCCATTTAAAAAAGGGTTGATACCAGTATCACACATTTTCATTTTAAGGCATTTTTTTGGGCCTTTGAATCATCTTCGTCGCAAAATATTATTACTTTCTAATTTCAAGTGTGTTTTTTAGACATTTAACAAAATAACATACATTTAGAAGCAATTTATAATGAAAATCATATACATTTTGCAATTTTTCGTTTAAAATAAGACTTTTTTATAGGCAAAAAAAGACTTTTTTATTGATAAAATTCTAAGAAATTCTAGAAAATAAAGACATTTACAACCATTTTCAATAGATTTTCATAGAATTTTTGTATAAAAATGATACTATTTCATACTATATTCCAAAATGTTACGATTTACATAAATTCACGAAAAACTATACCATATATTTGCAAATAACATATTAAAAACAATATAATAGAAATTTTATTTCTAAAATAAAGTCTGAAAGTCAAAACAGTACTAATATATCTTATCAAAAAGTTGTCAAATTAAACATTTTCTTCAAGACACTCAACTAATCAAAAATATCATGCAGGCCAAATTCTTCATCGAAATTGGAATTTTCTGGAGCTTGGCTTTCCTCGGGGACATCAATGTCCTCTTCCATTGGGTATTCTATGTCTGCAAGATGCCCAAAGTGCTCCTTTCCAAACATCCCCCCTAATGGGGGTTGAGGCTCTTTTGACATCTTCGCCACAAGTGTTTCACTAAACTCCCCTTTCTTCAAACCAACTTCTTGTAATTCATCTGGAAGAACTTGAATAGCATTAATTCTTTGCTTGGTGTAATTGCATTGTAGTGGATCATTATCAATGGATATGCAATTTATTCCTTTTTGTAAGGAGCATGCTATTGTTGTACCTAATCACCAAAAACAAAAAAAATAGTTAAGACAAATAACATAAAGAAGCATACTTTAAAAAAAATTAATGAATAATAAAAAACAATAAAACTTGAAGATAGTTTGGCAAAAAATGTTTGTCACAGACAATGAATGATAGTTTGGCAAAGTATCCAGGAAGTCAAGGTCTTAAGGGTTTAATGTCAAGCTGCATAGTTCATTATGAGATACATAGTTTCTTTAATTTGACTGCTATTTCATTAGCCCCTGCTGAAGCACCAGCTAATACACCACCGAAGAAAATCACACCGTCGAATAAATATAGTAGTTCAGATATGAAGAACTCACACAAAATACCCATAATTTTAGGTTTTGTGGGTGGCTTCCTTCTCATTTTGTTCGTATGCCTATTCACGTGAGTGCACAATATGGAAGTCTGCCATATTTCAAAGGGGATACGAAGGTATTGCATATGATTATATATATGAGCTGCTATAATTTCCTATAACTGAACATGTTGTTTGGGTAATGCTGCCGAGTGATGTTCTGTGTCAGTTCTTTAAATTGATTAAATACCCATATAAACTGGGGATTTGATTATAATATGCACATCAAGCCCAAAAGTGCATATGATCAGCACCTGGTTTAGATGGTATTTACCCCATAGTTCAGAGAGAGAGAGTTGATGGATTACCCCAGCCCTTATGGCGCTGTGGAATGGATCTATCCTATCTCGATGAAAAAATATGATATAATGAACCATTATAGTTACAATATAATAGACATTCAGACTGTAACAATGTGCTTATATGTTAGACTGATTTTGAGAACAAATATTTTACAAGCATTTTTCTAAGAGATCTATCCATATAAAGAGAACCAAGTTTTATCCAATTTTTGCCCAAATATATTCTGATGTAGCTGTGCATTTTCATTGTACAGGTCATGAGCAAGTCGAGGAAGACAGACTCAGTCAGGAGCAGCAAATAGTGAGGTTTAAGATGAAAACATTAATAGATGCTATAGAAAACTTTCATGATGATAACAAACTTGGAGAGGGAGGATTTGGCCCTGTATACAAGGTAACACACACTAAGTTCCTTAAAGATTCTACTACTTAGTATAAGAATCGGCGCGCTGCATTCACTTCACTGCACCATTTGAAGGACTGTTAAGCCCCCACTATGTTTTCATGTTATGTTATATTTTCCTTAATGACGTTTGAGTTTCTAACAACTTTCTTATTTGGTTTTCTATGATATTTTCTCCAACAAAGAACAAAATTTGTTAGATTCTTCAGGTCTGAAAGAGAAAATTTATCTCAGGATAGTGATTATAATAATGTGTAGATATTTACAAATTCTCTCAATGTTTTTAATTGCTTATGAACTTCGTTATTTGCCATCTACCATGGCTATTATCCCAATTGTTTTCCTCGTCCTTTTGTTAAAAGTGAATTTTGTCAACAAGATTGGATTCTTTCATTCCTATTCTCATAGTTTGATTGTAATTAATTAAGGATTGACAGTGAGCCTGCACTTGGGCCAAATTTGCATCTTTATCTTGTTTCTTCCATCCAATGTTTTTGGCCTGCATTCCCATCACACAATAATTCTTTCAATAGTCTTGCAAATATGTCTATACTTTATTTATGTTTGGATTCTGGTCATGCAGGGAAACCGATAGGATTATTGATCCCATGGAAGTATTATTGAAGCTACTAAGCTTAGCCAGACATGAATGGGCTAATTCTGAGACACTGTCAAACGCACTGCAACCTCTTCTAATGCGACTGTGTGCAAGGTATCAGGGATAACATTTTTAAGTACAAGATATGTTAGTCATATAGATCTCTAGTAGACAGGCGTGAACCAAAATTGAAGCACTGTTATTGCTGGTAGATCTACAACAATTTGATATGTTAATAGAGATACCATTTAAAGTGTAATGTATGCCATTTCAGAAGATATTAATGGATTTTGATTCTTTAAAATTAATAGAAAAGGAAGAAAAGAAGGGGGTTATAAATCGATTAGTTTTTGGTTGTTCCTAGTGCTTTTGTTTTGTGGCCAAAAACTGAGTGATTTAGTACACAAGATAAACAGTGGTATAGATTACATAACTTTACTTCCGCTCCACCCTCCTCCCGCTTCCACCTCCTCCACCGTCAAAACAAGGGGAGCATCGCTCCATGGGCGCCAAAGGGCCGCCCTTTACTGGCAGCGCGATTCTGAGAATCGCGCCACCAGTAAAGGGCAGCCCTTTGGTGCCCATGGAGCGATGCTCCCCTTTTTTTGAAGACGGAGCCTCCCCCTTCCACCTCCTCCGCCGTCAAAACAAGGGGAGCACCGCTCCATGGGCACTAAAGGGCGGCCCTTTTGTGCCCATGGATTGGCGCTCCCCTTGTTTTGATGGTGGAGGAGGTGGAATTGGGATGAGGGTGGAGAATCGTGCCACCAGTAAAGGGTGGCCCTTTGGCGCCCATGGAGTGGCGCTCCCCTTGTTTTGATGGCAGAGCCTTCCCCTTCCACCTCCTCCGCCGTCCCTTTAGCGCCCATGGAGCGGTGCTCCCCTTGTTTTGACGGTGGAGGAGGTGGAATTGGGATGAGGGTGGAGAATCGCGCCACCAGTAAAGGGCGGCCCTTTGGCGCCCATGGAGTGGCGCTCCCCTTGTTTTGATGGCGGAGCCTTCCCCTTCCACCTCCTCCGCCGTCAAAACAAGGGGAGCACCGCTCCATGGGTGCTAGAGGGTCACCCTTTACTGGTGGCGCGATTCTCAGAATCACGACACCAGTAAAGGGCGGCCCTTTGGTGCCCATGGAGTGGCGCTCCCCTTGTTTTGACAGTGGAGGAGGTGGAAGTGGGAGGAGGGTGGAGTGGAAGTAAAGTTATGTAATTAATTTACAGGCTACTAATTGGAAGGAAAATAGAGACTCTGAAAGTTCTGAGTGCACTCCTCTTTGGCATACTAGTAATCAAGCTCCTGAACATGCAGGAATGCACCCTAATGTTATTAGAGAGGACTGGGCCTGTAAGCTTGAACAGTCCAAAGAAGGTTACGTTGGTTTGGATGAAAATCAAGTAACTAGGCTACTCCAGTGCCATGAAACACAAATGTAGGGCATTTCAAATGCAAATCTGTTGTCATATAGCGCCCAGGATCTGAATGATATAGCAGAAGCTTTAGGTTTAATCCTTAACGATCAGGAAGGTCCAACACAGAAAATTGATAGACCATTGGAGGACATCTTTCTGTATCCGCCGCTCGAGGTATGATTGCTAATCATGGAGGCTCCATTTCTTCAACTACCTAATCAGGAAACATAGTAGCCCTAAAATATTCAACAACAATCAATCAACTAAGACTTAGTTGACAATGTATACAACACAATGCAGTCATAATGCAGTCATATCTGTTCAATGTGCTTGAGAAGATATTGATCAGACCCTCAAATAAAAATGCTTTCAATTTCCCCCAAAAAATAAGGCAAGCGTCCACGAGATGCATGAACACTATTGTCTCTACAACAATCATTCAAAAAAAAGGATTTAATTCAAGAAGACTTTACAAAATCAGCAAATCCTTCTCAAGCAAGTTTGATAAAAATGATGGGATGTTGCTTGAACCAATGGAGAAATGCTTCAACCAAATGTAGGAGTGCTGAACATGCATCAAAATTATTATCTTTAAGAGAATCCCATACTAAGTATAACAAGCGTTGGATAAAGGTTCATCTTTTCATGGCATATTAAGAACAATAAATATATCAAATCTCTTTACCATTCTCTGTCCAATGATAAAAAAAAATAGAGCCCTTCTCAAACAATTTAGACACATAATCTATAGTTAGTTAAGGACGGGCCATTCAAACACACAGAAAATAGTGATGCACAAACCCTTTTGTTAAAGACACATAATCTATAGTTAGTTAAGGATGGCCCATTCAAACACAGTAAATAGTGATGCACAAACCCTTTAGTTAACAAAAGAGCAGTCATGCATTGGTTACGCTGATTCAAAATAGAGACTCATGGCCACGTCCATCTACGCTACCTTAAATTTAATGATAATAATGATTATTATAGAGGTAAGAAAGAGCAACATCACATAGTCTTCAGTGCAGGTGTTTACCGGTGGTTTGGTCCATGCAGCTCTATGTTTGAAGTGACCAATTGGCATTGCTTAAACACATTCACTGATTCAGGCGAGTCTCAGCTCAAAGCTCAAACGATACCAAATAATATGCTCCAAAAAAGCATGAGAACCAAGACAATTGTGTTCTCACACACGCTCAGATACCCAATCTTTGTATTCAATCTAGCAAGTGTTCTACCCTCAACCCTTTGAATCCCATGCAATGTATTGCATGCTTATTTCTCATTACACATGGGGTATTCGACTAGCTCTATTGCATCTTCACCATGTGGAAGTCATTCGTTTAACACCGCAGGAGTCATATTAATATACGAACACTGAAATCCTTCTTTTACACAGAGGTAGACTTTGCTTCAAATGCAGAAATTCTCCTCCTTTTCACACACAGAAAAAACGTTATTGACCTAGTCATACATGATAGTCTTGACCAGATATTAGGGTTTTTGCACATCGACCTTACACGCAGAGATTTGATAACACATACACATAAATATTTCGATAGCCAAGGTTTTTATGGTGTATGATTAATGGATTTTGATTCTTTAAAATTAATAGAAAAGGAAGAAAAGAAGGGGGTTATAAATCGATTAGTTTTTGGTTGTTCCTAGTGCTTTTGTTTTGTGGCCAAAAACTGAGTGATTTAGTACACAAGATAAACAGTGGTATAGATTACATATCTTTACTTCTGCTCCACCCTTCTCTCGCTTCCACATCCTCCTCCGTCAAAATAAGGGGAGCGCCGCTCCATGGGCGCCAAAGGGCCACCCTTTATTGGCGGCGCGATTCTCAGAATCGCACCGCCAGTAAAGGGCGGCCCTTTGGCGCCCATGGAGCGACGCTCCCCTTGTTTTGATGGCGGAGCCTCCCCCTTCCACTTCCTCCACCGTCAAAACAAGGGGAGATCCGCTCCATGGGCACCAAAGGGCTGCCCTTCACTGGTGGCGCGATTCTCAAAATCGCGCCGCCAGTAAAGGGCAGCCCTTTGGCACCCATGGAGCGGCGCTCCCCTTGTTTTGACGGCGGAGGAGGTGGAAGCGGGAGGAGGGTGGAGAGGAAGTTTAGACTAGTTCTATTGCATCTTCACCATGTGGAAGTCATTCGTTTAACACCGCAGGAGTCATATTAATATACGAACACTGAAATCCTTCTTTTACACAGAGGTATACTTTGCTTCAAATGCGAAAATTCTCTTCCTTTTCACACACAGGAAAAAAATTATTGACCTAGTCATACATGATAGTCTTGACTAGATATTAGGGTTTTTGCACATCGACCTTACACGTAGAGATTTGATAACACATAGACTTAAATCTTTCGATAGCCAAGGTTTTTCTCGACATGTAAGAGTAGAACCTTTCCAATGTAGCTATATACCTCCTACAAAAGGAAGTCGACTCAACAACTATGCAAACAGTTAATCTAACTTTAGGGATTAAAGAGGACCAAGTTGTGAAAAGATTAGAGACATGGGTATGAAGACAAGTCTTGACAGAGGGGGAGATATGAAAATGGAGAGGCAACACCTACTTATAGTGTCCAATTGAAGCACATGTATACTCTAGGGTTAGGGTTATAACTTGAGTTAGTGCTCAAATTAAGACTTTTTCCAAATAGAAGCATTCACGCAGGTCATGATGGTAATGGTGGTCTAAGAGGCTGCGTTAAACTGTTGTCACACAAAGAGATTTGGTAGGGGACAGAGGGAAGGTGGCAATCTTTGACATGTAGATATTTACCAATGCAGCTATAGTCACCAAAATCCAGAGAATGGTCTGTGAATGATCGAGGTAATGTACAGAATAATGCCCAACCTCTGCGAAACAGAAAAGGTGTCAAGTCTGGAGAGGAGAATTGCATAGTAGATTGACGCATTTAGGGTTTGAGCAGACAGGCCTTTGGGTTAGATTATACCACTATTATATCCTTTCTATGGAAAATAGGAAGAAATCCAACAAAGAAAAGACAAATAGGAATGAAGTTTATTAATCAATTGTACAATTTATACACTAAGAATTAATGACTTTTGGGTTCATATTCCTCAAATGTCTCTTGGACTTCCAAAATGACAACTTGACAAACATTTTTAAGGTAGTGTTTGATGGTTGGAAGGGAGGGATTAATAAAAAATTGTTAGTTTTTCAAAAAAACACTTAACAAGAAATTAAAAGAAGCAAGCTGGAGGATAGTGCTTGATAATAATAAATTCACAAAAATAATTAACAATAAACCAAAAGAAGTTATGAAAAGAAGTCCATGTTGTTATTGCTTCACAAATGATAGATATAAATACATAAAGTCCTTGTTGTTATATGTTTAACATAATAAACTTAATAATTTCATTGCTTCACAAATGATAGATATAAATACATATAGATTTCTCTTTCTTAAAATATCCAATTTTAATTAATATAATAGTTTAATGTAGCTAACTACTTTCATCTATATCTTTCTATAACCTTATTTATTTTTTGTAATTAGTTTATTCTATCACTCCCCTTATTTACAATTGTTCACATTTCTATTACAATATAAACAAAGTTTACAATGCCTTTATCCTACTGTTGTGTAGGATTACATCCTTAACGCTTTATGATCTTATCGTTATGATTTCTACAAGGACAGGTTATGATTATCCCGTTGGAAATTTTCTTCTTTGTAGAAAGGAATTCAAAAGGATTCACTCAATTGGTAATCTTAGATTATCATGAATCCAAACAAGACTAGAAAAGGATCCAACATTTTATTCTGATGATTATCAGGGACGGATCACTGGACCATCAACACACATCGCAATATCATGGATGCATGATTTCTTTTCAAAGCATGGAGAGAGTATGCCAAATAGAGAAACAATACACATTCCAGATAATTTCACAAGACAAGAAATCTACAACTTATACAAGGATTATGTTCAAGGTGGTCAAGGAAATGGAAACTTCATCAAATATGTATATTTCACAAGAGTATGGAAAAAGAAGTTCAACAGTGTTCGCATTCCAAAGAGGTCAAGGATGGGGATCTGCAGTACGTGTGCTTCTCTTAAAGAAAGGAGGGATAGATCAGAAGGGATAGAAAGAGGTATGTTTAAAAATTTGTTTATTTTTTTAGATAAATGTCAATTATTAAAACAAGTTATCAATATTTTTGTATATGTTCTTTGTAGATTCCATAATTAATTCACTGCAAGAACATCGCAATCAACAATCAAATGAACAACAAAAGTTGTACAAACATCGCAAGAAGTGTTATGATGCTCCACATAAGTATATGGGTTTGATAATTGATGGCATGGATCAGAAAAAACACTCTTGCCACATTTTGTATGTGTGCCAAAGAATTTAAAGGAGGAAAATTTTATTCAGTTTCACTTGGTTGGGTGTATGGTTTTTAATGGTGAAATGTTTCCAAGGGTTTACTTTATAGCTCCAAACATTCACAATGATGCAAATTTGACCATCACCATAATTCATCATGTCCTTTATCATTGGCCTGGTGATCTTCTTGAAGTTCTATATTTGCAATTGGACAACACAAGCCGAGAAAACAAAAATCAGGTCATGTTTTCTTATCTAAACATGCTTGTTGAATTGGGAATTTTTAAAAAGGTAAAAGTTGGTTTCCTTCTTGTTGGGCATACACATGATCATATTGATCAAATTTTCAGCCATTTTGCAAGGACATTGAGGAGGAAGAAATTCAGGAGCCTACCATCATTGATTGAAATTGTAAGGAAAGCATACCATCCAGAACCTGTTGTACAAAAATTGGAAGAAACTGTTGACATGCGAAGATTTATTTTTGGATCGCGTGGTGAAGAAAGGTGTATTGAAAAACTTAATGACATTAGCTTTCAACATCAATTTCGTATAAAAAAGATTGATGGAAAAACACTACTATGGGGAAAGAAGTATCAACTAGCATAGAATGGGGGCCTTCATTAGGTTTGGCATTTTTGAAATTCATCCCAAATCGTCAAATGTATGCTTCAAATTTATTGTTATTGCAATCATATTCATATATTCATAATGCAAGGCGACACAATAGAGATGTTAATTCTTCTCAATGCATGGAAGAAATAAAAAAATCTATCGAAGATACATATGAGTACTTTGATGTTGCTGATTCTGTATGGTGGGAGTCTTTTTTCATGGAGAAAAGTGACATAATTTCAAACTCTACAAATGGAGATATATATTTGAAGTCTCCATTTACTTGGCCACGAGTAACAAATGAAAACGATGAAACAAATGTTGAACCTCAAGGTGTTGAGTTTTCTGAAGTAGAGGAAAGAGAAATGTATATTGGCTCTAGAAGATCATCTGCAAAGAATCGAGAGATGGAAGACCTTTATAAGGGCTCAGTACAAGATATCAAGGAGGGTTGCATGATTGCAGTTTTGGCTACAGATGATGCATGTGATTATCCTTTCTGGATTGCAAAAGTTATGAAGGTGAATAAAGAAAATGAAGAAGTAGTATCAATAGAAGTACATTGGTATGCAACAGATACACACCCGTTTGATGGTGTGTACAAGGCAGAGATGGTAGTTGAGAAAAGGGTTTGCAGAAAGAGAAAAAGAAAGGGTCAAAAAATAAATCGCCACTGCATTGACATATTGAAATTAGAGGAAGTTAATATACTTGTTTATGATTTCAAGATGACAAAGAAAGGAACTCTTCACTCAAAGACTCTAGAGATTATCAAGAAGATGCTTCCAAAAGAACAAGTTGCAAGATGGGAGTCTCCTCAACCAAGTCGTAGATCTAGAAGGAATATGACAACTGAAATGATGGGCATAGATGTAGACTCAGACGGTGCACCCATTGATAATAGAGAAGAATATGGGTCATCCACATCTTCGTCCAGCCTTTCGTCTGCAGAAAATGTAGATTCTAATGGGGTGTCAGATTCCATGGATGAATTTCAATAATTTCAAATGAAACATTTTAGATGTTTTCTATTAGTATGATGTTT
>LPNX010571260.1:219525-239072 GCA_001517045.1 Pseudotsuga menziesii
AACGGCACATCTGCGAACCGGAGAAACTGAATCCCCCACTTGGGCCTCCACCACCTCAATCCTCCATCTCTCGATAGCAAGCTCACAATAAAAAGGCAAGCTTGGGAAGAACACACTAGTGCTCCAAGGGACAAAGGGATGTAGACTCAAGCATAAGTTCCGACAACAATGGACTATAGTTTCTTTGCTCTCAATTCTCTCTTCTTGCCTTCAATGTACCAAGGGGTTCCTTATATAGCTTTTCAAAGGGGTAATGAAAGGTCGAATTCGAGTGATCTCAAGGCATAGGGAAATCCAGGAGTCAAATGAGTCAGATCCATGTCAAGGAAAACTCCAAAAGGATTTGGATTTTGTAACGATGTACACGATTTTAGTGGTTAAACCCACGTATATACGCGCTTATAGGTTTAAAAGTCGCGTGTATCATTTTTCACATGTTTTTAGGGATGATCAAGGAAACATTAAAGGATAGAAAATGGTCCATGGGGTCTAAGGAGTCTGCAGTGGGACATGGGTAGGCCATACAAAGTGTGATTCACCTGGAGTGGTGAAATCAGCTATAATAGATGCCCCCTAATGTATGAGGTCAGAGGGGTCATACGATGGCCAAAATACATTATAAGTCCATCCCAGAAGTGGAGTGATGAAGAATCCCAAATGGAAGACCAGCCACCCAATCAACATAGTACACTAATACAACTCTGCACATAACTGCGAACACATATAGCAGTCCCGGATACATAAGAGTACAATGGCCATGAATAGGCATGATACATGATATCACATATGTGGTCATCACCACGTACAATATACATAGATCAGAATCTCCATGATGAAGATATAAAAAGGACCATGATCTCCATCATGGATGAAGATATAATAGATCAAGATCTCCATAGTGGCTGGAAATATTTGACATATACTGGAATCAAGTCGCGAGAGCTGAAATCTCATGAACACTGGCACGATCAAGGAGGTAGCATATAAGAGATGCCCCCAATCTAGAAATTCTTCTACACAAACCACTATGAGTACATGTCCTACTATGCGAATAGAGGTGTCGAGGTCGAACATAGTAGTCCATCATCTGATTACCGGTCATTAATGTGTACAGTTACCAGATGCGAGATCACCCATCGATAATCAAAATGGGAATCAAGGTACTAGAGTGCAAACTAACAAGTGTGAATAAATGTGTTGAGGTCGAACACTTGAGAGGATCCATCGATCAGGGGACATTGATGTATTCCCAAAAACTGTCGATGGAAAGAGAACCTGCCACTAATGACTGCAAGTCTCAAGGCACTATAAATGACTCTAGATTCCAATCCCAGAATAAATGATTTGAAGTTGATGGGATGAAATCCGCTGGAAGGAGGGCATTAAGGCATCCCCCATCATCCAACATGAGGTACTCAGCAAAGCTGTATAATGTGGAAGGACTCGATCATAAGGTGCATGAACCAGTAATTGTACCGGGAATGGCCGACATGCAAAGTCAACATAACTGTGGAATGGCTGACTCAGGCTTCAACTTCCTTCGAACAAGATCATAATGGTGTATGGTGACTGAATGAAGGTAGGATAGACTTGATATACAAACTGGGACATCTCTGTGACACAGGAGGCATCAACAGAGGCTCCATAGGGATTGGAAGCTTAACCAGTCGGTGGAGATAAACTCAGATAAATGAGTACAGCTCCTAAATTCAAACTATAACCCAACCAATGGATGTGATATACAGTGCTTTGTTCGAAGGCGACACGACTCGACAGCTGCCACAGATAACATCTTTCCTTGTCCGGATTTTTGTTTTTTTGATTTTTTTTGGACTTTTTCAATGAAAAAAGAATAAAATAGCTTTATAGTTACATACTAGGAGGAGACGAGTGTCATAAAGGCAAACAAACTAGTTCCAAGCAGTGGAACATACCTATGCTCAATGCAAGGATACATGTGTAGGATATCGACACTCGGGGGGAAATCCCCTCCCGGTAAAAAGGGAATCAAGTTGCAAAGGATATAAAAAATGGCTCTACATGGCTAGACATGAGACAAGCTCGGGATATATGGCTGAAACGCAATGTCAAGGAAGCCGGCATAAAGCTCAATAAGGCAGGCAAAGCTCATGATAATGCATTCACAACTTGACATGAGGGAGTCCTGAGGGAAATAGGCCAGCAAAATATCAAGAGGAGTATAATGCTCTTGCAAAATGTCATGGCAGTACTATACAACAGACTCCCACACCCTAAAGGAGAAAACATCGGCATGGGCGCGAAATGCAAAGAAGGCGCTAACTAGGGTACCCATGTAAGGAGAAGCTCTACCACTCATATCATGCCACTTCTAAAGTAGCAAGAAGGTTCTTTGACATAATAGAGTGGGTTCGTACCTAAGGTCATGATGAGATGGTCATAAGGCTATGTAAAATGCAAATGGTGATGAAACCTAACCTATATGCCAGTTTAGACATGATATCTGAAATCGACACGAACGGGTCAATCCAACAGCTGAAACGACACTGAAAAGGGTCCTCTACATCATGAATTATGTCAAAAACGGTCCAAAATGGTTAGAAAATGTCGAAACTATAGGAAAGGGGGTAAAAATTTTCAAATATTTGAAAATTTTCTATAAATAGTAAACAATTCAAAATATTATAAATCATTTGAAACTTTTACCCATTTGAGCTCAATTCTCTCTTCTTGCCTTCAATGTACCAAGGGGTTCCTTATATAGCTTTTCAAAGGGGTAATGAAAGGTCGAATCCGAGTGATCTTAAGGCATAGGGAAGGCCAGGAGTCAAATGAGTCGGATCCATGTCAAGGAAAACTCCAAAAGGATTTGGATTTTGTACACATCTCGATGTACGTGGTTTTAGTGGTCAAACCCACTTATATACACGCTTATAGGTTTAAAAGTCGCATGTATCATTTTTCACATGTTTTTAGGGATGACCAAGGAAACATTAAAGGACAAAAAATGGTTCACGGGGTCTAAGGAGTATGCAGCGGGACAGGGGTAGGCCATCCAAAGTGTGATTCACCTAGAGTGGTGAAATCAACTATAACAGTTAGTCCCAGATCCTAAATCTGAAGGCCTCCATCTACCAGAGGAAGCTTGACATTGTCCCACTTAACGAGGTGGATTTTATTTTGGTTTCCTTTATCTCCTTGCCATAAGAAGTCTTGGATTAAATTTGAGAACTGATCCATAATTTCTTTTGGTGCTAGAAGAAAATAAACTTGGTAAACTGGCAGAGAGGAGAGAACTGCTTTTACTAGCGTTAGCTTGCCAACTTTGTTGATCCATTGACCTCCCCATGCCTTGATTTTTTATCTTATATTGTTCAGCACATCATTCCATAATGAAGCTCTGTTAGGACTCAACGTAAGGGGAAGCCCTAGATACTTAATTTTATCCCAACTAGCATAGCCCGAGAAGCTTAGGTAATTTGTACTTCGATCTATGTCATTCTGATCTATGTTCCAGCCATACATCACGCTCTTTCTTTTATTGATAAGTGCTTCGGTTATACTGTAGAAGTCTTGGATAATTCCACTGAAGTCTTTGGTTATCATTATGGAAGCACCCCTAAGGAGTAAAGAGTCATCGAAAAAGAGTGAGTGATTTATAGGTTCTATTCCTTTTACTCTCCTAATTCCTGGGATAGTCCCAACCTTCTTCTCTGCATCTAACTTTCTGCTCAGTGCATCTTCCATTAAAATGTACAAAAAAGGAGAGAGGGGGAATCCTTTCCTTATTCCCCTCGTGGCCTAAAAATAATTGGTTGGTTTTCCATTTATGAGAGGAGATATTCACGGTTTTGTTATGCAAGCTTTAATCAAATTGACAAAAATAGAGCTGAAACTGAAAATGTGGAGAACTTTGAAAAGGAATGAGTGTTTTATCTAGTCAAATGCGTTTTCCATGTCTAGCTTAATTATCATTCCTTGCTCATTCCGGTGGAAGCTCGAGTGTATGGATTCTTGAACCTGGATCACATTGTCTATGATGTGTCTCCCTTTGATGAAGTCTCCCTTGCTAGGAGATATGAGTTTCCCAAGGAGAGGTTTGATTCTATTTTCCAGTAATTTTTCCAGTATCTTATAGGATGAGTTACAAAAGGAGATTGGCCTGAATATTTCAAAGGTACTCGGATTCACTTCTTTTGGGATCAGTGCAAGAAAGGTGGAGTTAGTGCTTCCACCCACCTTGGCTTTCTACTGAAGGATTTTTCCATCCTCAGGAAATATACTTTAATGATATCCCAGCACTGATGGTAAAAGTGAACTGAGAAGCCATCTGACCTAGGGGCCTTGTCCGGTTCCATATCCCAAATTATATTGCATATTTCTTCTTCTGTAAAATGCTTTGAGAGAGCTGAATTCTCATCCTTGATAACAAGGAGATAAATGTGGGAGAAAAAATATGTGGAGGTACCCTCATTTCCTTCATTGTTATTTTTAGAACAGAATTTGATAATGAGATTTGGAAGCAAGCTTGATTTGGTCATGGCCTTTGTGTAGGGTCCCATTCAATGTGGTGATTTTGGAGATATGATTCTTAGACAGCCTGATTCTACACTGTCTATGAAAGTAGGATATGTTACAATCTCCTGCTTTTAGCCACAAGCATCGATATTTCAGCTCAAGAACTCTTCTTCTTGGTGAAAAGAGAGAAAATATTTTACTTGGGATACCTGCTATTCTTCTAAATCTGCTCTGGTGATGTCTTTCTTTTCAAAATCTATTTGAATATTTTCAAGAATCTGGGTAGTCTCCTTTCTATGACTAGTTGGAGTCTTGATGGGATTATTGATCCATTCCTTCAAAGCTACCTTCGTGGATTTTAATTTATGTTCCCACACAAAGGAGGGGGACCCTCTCACTGGAATAGACCAAGCTGTGATTACTTTTTCCTTGAACCCTTCCTTTTCGATCCATAGAGGGCTGAATCTGAAGGGTATGGGCCCCAATTTCTCTTCTTCTTCTAGCTAAAGCAGGATGGGTTTGTGATCTGAATTCAGATTTGGGAGAGTTTTAGAGGAGATCACCCTCTGGTCGAGTAGTGAACTTTGAACCAAGAAGCGGTCCAGATGGAAATCTATGTGATATGTCCCAAAGCTGTTGTTTGTCCATGTAAATATACCTTGATTTGGCTTGATATCTAGTAGATCCCACTGATGCATGAGGTCCTCAACCAAGGGGAGCATTTGATCCTTGCCGTTGTTTCATCCCCTCTTTTCTTTAGGATAAAAAATTAGATTTAGATCTCCCATGATTATTATGTTCCGAGGGGTGTATATTTCTATGAAATATTCCAAAGTTAGCCAACAATATTTATTTTCTATCTAAAGGACAGGGACATACAAATTGAAGAGAGCAAGGATGAGCTTAATTGTTTTATGGATAAGCTCAATGAAGATCTAGTGCTGCGTTTCAATGGAACTAATTTCAAGAGTAAAATCCTGATCTTCCCACAATGTTGCTAGACCCTCGGAGGTGCCTATAGCATTGATGGCCTTCCCTTCATTTTTATTCCACTTTTTACTACTGATCTGAAGGAGGGAATCCCCTTCAATCTTAGTCTCTTGGAGCATGAGTATCTCTGGGGTTTCTATTTTCAGTAGGTATTTTACTGCTTCAGCTTTCGCAGGATTCCCCATCCCTATGCAATTCCAAGAGACTAGCTGCATTATTTCCTGATATTGAGGTGGGTTGAACCTCCCTTGGGAGTTCTTGTTTTGGTGTTTCTCTCCATTGTCATTTTGATTGTATCTTGGTTGCCCTGCATTTTCTTCCTCTCTTCTTCTTCCTCTCGAGATTCCTTGCAGGATTTCCTCTTTGTTTTTTTATGGCTTCTCGAATGACTCATCCTCTGATGACCCTGAGGGTTTTGGAGGTTTTTCCATTTCTACCTCAATGTAGGAAGGCAAGGAGAAGATCCCATATGGAGATCCCGGTTGGGGTGCATCTATCACTTCCTTCTCAGCTACTGGGGGAGGGTGTTGCTGCTCGATCTCCTTCATAATTGTTTCAGAGTTGTCTTCTGGTTCCCTTAGAATTTCAAAGGGTTTTTCCTCTATTTCTATCCTTTTCTTATATTTGAGTCCCTTCTCTTGTTCCTGCCTTACTTCTAGTACATCAAATCCCCATGATGTTTCTTTCCCCTTTTTCCTACTATTTGTCCTTACCGAGGAAGATTTCTATGCCTGAGTCCATTGATATTTGTTTTTCTCTGCCTCTTCTTTAGCCTTCTTCTAACAGTGTCTTGCAAAGTCTCCATGATCATGGAAATACCAGCATTTGAATGGGAGTTGCTCATAGTCCAGCTCTTGGATGTGTGACCAATCTGAGATCATTAAATTGACTGCTTATGGTATCCCTAATTCCAGATCCACCTCCACACAGATTCTCTCACAAGAGTATTGGTCCTTTCTCTCCGTGTGATTTATATATTTCCTGAGGGTGCTACCAATGGTTTCCAGAGTCTTTGGATTCCAACAGTGTAGTGGTAAATTGGGAATCCACACCCACACCGAGACAACCAATGGCACATCATGCGTTGGATCGAAATATGGGGTCCATCTATTCAAGTATAAACCCTGGGGACCCATGAAGTAGGGTCCGTTCCTGAATATGAGGCTTCTTTCCTCTTCTTCTTCGAACATAAATACAAAGAATCACATGCCTATAGAGTAGATTCTGATCCCCAGTTCCTCGGTACCCAAGCATCTACCACCTTGGGAGAGGGCCACAAGCCTGTGAATTTTCCAATGAGACCTCGATCTGATAGATTTAGAGTTGATCTACACGTTTATTCAGTAGGAAGGGGGACTGTATCGATGCTATCCATCTTTTTCATGAATTTTTGTTGTTTCTTGTTCAACTTATGTTTGCCACTGCTTTTTATGAGTTTCTCGAAAGCCACGAGCTCTGGTGGATTGGTCGTGGAGCCTTAGGGGCCCCCATCTGGGCCCATGGAGCCAGAGAACACAACAAAAGGAGGCTGATGGTAGGACGACACTGAGCAGGGGGAGATCATCCCAAGGAGCTCGGTCATGAGGGCTCAGCCAAGCTACGAGCAAAAAAAATTGAATATCTAATGATTGCAATTTTATTCTTAAAAAAGGAGAAGTTTTTTCCCCTAAAGATTTTTTAGTCCATATGTACTAAGGCCAATATTTTTAGCCACATAAAATGGGTTAAGCCATGATTATTAAAATTTTCAACGTTTCCATTTAAGCTCATTCAGTTTGTTCGACTTAAAAAAAACTCCCACTAATAGAACTCATTTCTACGTAATGTATGTTTCTCAAACCAATATTTAGAAATTTTCTAATAAAAACAAATTTAAAATTTCCTTTTCTATTTCTTCCTATAATTCCAAGAGAATATCAATTTGATTTTGAAAGGATGACTATAATTTTCTATAAGAATATTGGGATAATTGCAAAAAGAGTAGAGCATTGTTAGAAGGAAAAATAAAATCCTTACCACAAACCTAAAAATAGAGGGGATGCCTTTAAAGATATGCTGGGAGCAAGTAAATATAATTATAGGGCATTGGGTAGAGAATTCCATAAATTCGTATGATGTTCCTCATTTCCTTGTAGCATGTACTAATTTATTATCTTTTCATTTAGATACCTTGCTATCTTATGAAGAATAATTCATTAATCATTGTAAGATAATTATCTTTTTTAGGAAATTTAGTCAACCTCAATGAGAAAATATAAGGAGCATTAAACTAGTCATATACGAAAGTAACATTGAACAACATAATCCGAGGATAGGTCTATATAAAATCAAATGCCAGAAGCAGAAGAAGGAACCGCCAATCACCGAAAATCCAAAAGAGAAAGGAAGATGAAAAATTCCAACCAAAGTAGGAACAACCCAGATTTCATTGATTTGCATTTATAAGTCAATCTAGCTTAGTGACCCACGATCGACCCCAGGGTAGAGGCGGGTCTCATCTCCAGAATCAAAAGAGAACAATGATATATCATCTGCAGAGGCTAAGGAGGCACTATGCCTCTACCCATTATAGGAAATACCATTAGACAGACAAATACGATCTCCACTAAGATTCACTTGGCCAAAAAATCCATGCAAACGATCATTACAAATGATGGTTGCACAACAAAGAATTGGTTCAATCAACAAAAAGGGTTGGAAATTATAGGTTTTGATCTAAAATGGAGGCACACTTTTGGAAAAGGATCAGACAACAAGACTACCTTGATCCAGCTCTCTCCTAATAATGCTTTTCTAATTATTCAAATGTTGTTTTTGGATTTTATTCCAAAATCCTTGGTTAGGTTTTTGAAATATCCAGGATTGAAATAGTAGGTTTGGGTATTAGTGTGACATGGCTAAGCTTAGGAATGATCATGGTTTGGAATGTGGAGGTCAACTCGATATTGGTGCCTTTGTAGTCAAAATTCTTTAGAGGTAGGAGATTAAGTAGGTCGTTCTCAAGGGGTTGGCTATGGAGGTTATGGGATTAAGTATTTCAAAGCCAAAAAATTATTTCTATGAGTAATTGGGCGTGTCAGGAACTTGGAGAGAGTCATACTAGGTATGCTTGCATCGATTCCTATGTTTCTTTTGTGATTGGTAAGAAAGTTTTGGAGCATGAAAAATGAGAAGGTCTTTTATGGTTATAAATACAGTTTAGTTTGTATCATTTCTGCTCTCATTGGAATTGGTTTGGGCATGGACTTATTGCATATGTATTGTGGAATATTTCATTGTCTAATCAAGAGAATGAGACTCGGTCTACAATATGCCTGGAGTTGGAATTGGATTTACAGTTCACTTTTATCATTTATGTGCATCATCACCGAAAGGATAATTGACATAGTATGTCTAATGTCTAGTTTACTATTTTCATTTGAAACTGAGAAGATGAATCAAGTGTATCAAGAAACATATGACACGATCTCATAGAAAATGAATATATATTAGTGTATCTATAGTTACCAAGCATAGGATTAAAACATCAAAACATAAATAAAAGAAAATAGAGAGAGTAACGAGAGAAAAAACATTCAAAAACATTGGGATTGAATTCACAATAATCTAACCCTGACATATTTCTATGGGCTCTTCATAATCTGGACTTTTCTCATGCAGGGTAAGATTCTCAAAAATGTTTACTCAAGCTGTTTCTGTCTAAATCATTACTATTTCCTCAATATAGGAAGCTCTATATCACACCTTTCTGATTGTTATAAACCATATTTACTCAGACTTCTCTTCTATTCACAAATATTACAACTTAGCAGGATGGTATTGTATTAGAACTATACTATATTTGTGCTTATAAGATGATCTAACTCATCCCTTTCATACTAGGTGTTTAGATATGGTTTGGGTTCACTTAGTTCTTGTTTGGGTTCATTTACTAGGTCAGATAGTAAGTTATGGTTAGAGTTTTCTCACCTGATTAGATTAAACAATTTAATACTGGAGGCTGCGAGTCCACACTAAAACCATCGCACGTATTTTGGAAAACTTTGTTTTTGTAAATTTGGGAAAACATGTTTTTTTATTTAGTGTCTTGCAATTTTGGGTTGTTTCATTTATTTGATTAACTTATCTAATATATTATATTTTTCCATTGACACGCTCTTTCCATATGACTCGAATATTTTGAAGTGAAGCCTCATATTTCAGCGATATGACCTTCCATATGACTAGTCATATATTTTTGAAGCGATGAGCTTAATTGCATCTTTCACGATTTTCTTACTACAACTAGTCGAATCACTGCTCTAAGTTTTAACTTCCTCCACATTTATGTTCAAAAATATATTCACAACAACCTCCACATTTCTATTCAAAAAGGTATTCACAACTGCGTCCATATTTCTATTAAGACTCAGGTATTCACAGGATCTGCCTCACAGGAATTGAACTAAGTGAATTAGATGATTGCAATATTTTACCATTCTCTGTAGGTCATCTATTTGAAGTGATGAGCTTAATTGCATCTTTCAGGATTTGCTTACTACAACTATTCAAATCCCTGCTCTAAGTTTCAACTTCCTCCACATTTCTGTTCAGAAAGGTCTTCACAACTACCTCCACATTTCTGTCTAGAAAGGTATTCACAGGATCTGCCTCACATCAATGAACTAAGCGAATTAGCTGATTGCAGTGTTTTACCATTATATGTAGGTCATCTATCACCATATCAAAGAAACCTATGAAAATATATGTTGGCCAACCATGAGGCCTGGGGAATTTTGTTTTTTCGAAAGAGATCCTGATTGTTTTTATCTCCTCCCTGAACACCTCTTCCTCCATATCTATATTCATTTCATTGCAAACAACTTAATGATCTTCATGATTTCCCAGTATTGGCTCCCTTGTGATCCTCTTAAAAGTTTTCAAATTTCCAAAATACTCTTTTCCTAGTATTGGCTCCCCCGTGATCATCTTAAAAGTTTTCAAGTTTCCAAAATACTATTTTCCCACTTCGGTAGTCTCCTTGAAAATAATTGAATTCCCAAATAGTTTCTATCTTCCCTCTATGGGAAGCAAACCTATGAAAGAACTTAATGTTCCCATCACCCTCTGAGAGCCAAATGGATCCGTGTTTTAGCCTCCAATCAAGTTCCTCTTTAGCAAGCAAGTATTCCTTTTTACCTTCAAATCCTCAAGGGAATTGGATTTTTGTTTTCAAAAAACACCTACATTGTTATCTAGCTTCTTCCACATCCTTGAGATCCTTTTCTTTTTTCGAGCAAAAATTTGACCCCACATTGTAGTTTCAAATTTTAACCCTCTTCTTCATATTTTCTGAGAATGGAAAAATACCTGAATGCTCCAGAAACATACTCTCACGTATCAAATCTATCAATTTCTACCCCATTGTCAAATATCAAATCTTTCAATGTTTTCCCAATTGTCAAATATGAAATATTTCAATGTTTACCAGAGTGCTGCTTATACCGAATCTTTCAACGCTTGTAGGAGTGATGGTTATACTGAATCTTTGAACGGTTACTGGAGTGATTATGTTGTTTTTAACCAACACAACATATTTATGTCCCACTTATTCTTGCAACAAGGCCAAACACTCCAAGCCACACTGCAATCCCAGAGCCACAAGCACTTGACAGATCGCGGGAAAATTTCCCAATTGACACAAGAGAAAATGGGCGAAATTGCTGATAGAAATCTAAATCGCATGGAAAAACTATGACAAATCATGGAGTACAGAACAAATTTTTTTTGCATAGAAATCCCTATCAGCCCTTTTTACAAGTTACTTCTGATATATCTCAGGCTTCCTTGTAAATTATTTCTGAAATATCTCAGCCTTCTGTGTAAGTTGCATCTAATAATAGACTATAAGTTATTTATGATATATCTCATCCCTTTTTATAAATTAATTCCTATAATAAACTGTATATCATTTCTGATATACCTCAGCCTTCTTTTTATAAATTATTTATGATAGTAGACTGCAAATTATTTCTGATATATCTCATCCTTCTCTATAAATTACTTCTGATATATCTCAGCCTTCTTTATAAATTACTTCTGATAATAGACTAGACTGTTTGCTCCATTGTAGTCTAGTTATTCGTGTTTCTTCTTGTTCCAAAGCTCCTAGGTGTCAAACAACTCTTATGTTTTTTTTGTGTCTCTTCTTATTCTATAACTCCTAGGTGTCGAAAAACTCTTACAGCAGGGAAGTTGTTCTTACATTTTTTTTGTCTTCTTGTCCAAAGAGTCTTACAGCAAGGAAATTGTTTTTTTTAGTATTGTATTCTTATCCCAAAACTCCAAAAAATATCACTGCAACGAAATTGTTATTTTCTTTGTATTGTCTTCTTTCCCTAAAACTCCCACCCTCAAAAAATAAAGAAAGTCGAAACGCTTTTTTCTTTGTATATCTTCTTGTCCAAAAACTCTTACGACGAGGAAAATGTTTTTTTCCTTGCATTGTCTTCTTGTCCTGAAACTCTGAGCGTTAGTAGGTCTGGACCGCAAGGCAAATGTTATTTCTTTATGTATTCTTGTCCTAATACTGTCCCCAGTGTTTGTTGTTGTGATTTTTTGGAAGTGTGTGTATATATATATTCACATTTGTGTGTGAGAACATTTAGAAAAATCTATTTGGTAACATCAAAATGCATTTAGAAAAAACTATTTGGGCACATCAAAACCTATTTAAAAAAAATTCCTATGATATTGTTGTTCTACTTCCAAAAAGTCCAGTTACTACATACACCAAAAGGATTTTCCATACAATACAAAAATTGTCGAGTGGCTTAAAATTTTTCCTCTCATTTAAATCGAAGCAAGATTTGGATTTGACGCTAGAAACCTTTCTCTGAACTCTTGTTCATTGAGTTCCTTCCTCCAGCTAAAGAGCTTAGTTTATTATCTGGTATGCCAGGATACTAAATTCTCTATATACATGTGCAAATGGTATATCTTCAAGGATCAATTTAACCTACAAGAACTGGTTCATAATATGCGCCAACAATAAGTTATTTGATTTGCATATATGATTTTACCAAACTATTATCAAATTCTCTCCAAATTCTTTTAATATTTTTACGTCATTGTTTATATTTTACTACAACACCCCACCTCATGATTTGTGTAGAAATACACAACTAATGCCTAATTTGTAACAACAAATTGCATTGATTTTGTGATCGATTGGGCACCACTTCTCTTGAGCACTCCTACTAATATGATCTACTCTTGAGTAGCGCTATTATAAATATGAAGTGTTCAACTTGGTTGGATTAGGGTTTTTGAAAGTTTCACTGTAGATATATGATTTCAACACCTGCATCCTTGGCATAACTTGTGGCATCATTCCTTCAACTCTCTCTCTCTCTCTTTAATTTCCATCATGCACAAGTCTATAGGGATATTCCTTTACTCTTAATTTCCTTCTTTAGCATAAAATATTTCCCCACATACAGATAACAAAACATAAGTATTAATCAAATAGCATTCCTATTATCTCAAACCTTATCTGTTTGTCCCAATGTCTTTGCCAATGTGAAAAGAAATAAAGATACAGGAAAGTCTCCTGAGGTCAATTCACTCCTCTCAGGAAAATCAAAGTCCAATATGATTGAGGCTTACGGATCCCATGGGAAGGTTTTCCCAATCGGTTAATGTGTAGTCTTACAATGAGGAATTGTAAAGATTTCCACAGTTTCAAATTGCATGCAACGAAAACACAAATTCTAGCACAAAGGATGAATTGAATGTCTTTAATACGGAAGGATCATGAGCCACTATCTGTCTATGTTGCACAATATGTATCTTATCATGAGCTTTATGTGCTTCCAATTTTGTTGCAACTTTAAATTAAAAATTAAACATTAATCAAGGAGCACTAAACCCTAAATTTTTCACAATTTAGTAGCGTTGATAAATATTCATGGAACCTTGCAAAACCTTTGACACCATCTGTTGTTAATACCTATGTTGGACAATTTTCTGGAATGTGGGAACGTTGGGAACGTGGGTATGAGTGTCTGATATGTCTAGAAGTTTCTCCTAAATTTACAGGAAATGGCAATAACAAACATAAAAAAATATAAACATAAAATATTAATTTACATATTTATAAGTAGTAATTAATTTGATTTGTAACTAAAAATTACATATAAGTATTAATTAAGTTTTGATAAAACTAAGCCTTACATATAATTTTAAATGATTGAAGATAATTTTTAACTTTAAAACACAAATTCAAATCATCCACATCACATTTCAGTCAGAAAAACATTGGCCACTGAAAAGTTTGTAATATAAAAATGCCATTTATTGATTTTTTTATATTTTGTTAGTTGTTCATCCTCCCACGCATAAAAAAAGACAGAGCTGAAGCTCTTCCTCCGTGTATTTTCCTCTGTCCTTTGTATGATACCCTAAGTCTAGGCTTTGTTTTATGTTTGCAATTGATTGGTGGGATGGAAAACCCTCTCCACGGGCTCCTATGCACAAACATAACAATACCAATATATATAGTATCTCATACTTGTTATTCTCTTTTGTTTTTGGTGACATTATTTGTTTATTCCACATTATAATGCTTCTAGTTGCATTTAAAATTCATAAAAACTTTGGAAATATAGCGGCTAGACTATATATGGATTTGAAACATTCATGAAGTTCAGGGTACGAAATGTTGGTCGCCACTCATTTCACTTGCATGTGTAACCCAGCTTCTAGTATATATCTCTCATGGATGCCATTCCCATAGTTTTATTGAACTTGTAGAAGTTCCCACTGGCCAAAATTTCTCTTATGAAGTTCCCAGGTTCCCAATTTTTTAGTTAGAAGTTCCCTAAACGTTCCTAGGTTCTCGGAACCGTTCCCATTGGATTAGGAACGTTTCGTTCCGGTTCCCAAGTTCCTTGGAATGGGGGAACCTCTAGATCAGAGTTTCTGAAAAGGCTGGAACCTTTCCTGTTCAACATAGGTTAATACAATTACAACTAGTGCCTGTTTGTGAGTTTAAACTAACGTTTACTCTGGAGCTACTTTGCATTATACTGAAGCATATTTGGCTACAGATTTTGTCAAATGCATAATTGGTAAACAACTGTAGGTTCTAGTCTTTACTTGAGATCTGGTTTTAGCACTCTGCTAAGGAATTTGTGGTTGAATTCTTATGTCAAACAGTTCAAAAGCATGCTGCTTAAAATAACTTTCTAGACTAATGCTACTTGTGAACCCCATCTATTGTTTATGTTGCTTGGTTTAAGGTTGTTATATCACAAGGAAGTGTACAGTGTGCATTTCACATGGCATTGTCTATAGTATTTACTATTAACTAAACACACACACAAAATCAGACTTAGAAAAACATAATCAACTGGCACATTTCATTAAGGAATTTAGTTACATGCCTCAAAATGAAAGGAAGAGGTTTGTAAGCTTGTATAACTTCCAGTCTTCACAAAATCTGCTAACAGGGTGCACAAAGGCCCTTTGCAAGAGAAATATGATCTCCATGTTTCCAAAAATTAGAACATACTGCTGAATATCAGTTGTTGTAGCTGATTCGACCTCTTCCTTGAAGAGATGCTATAAGAAAAACACCCACACTCTAGTGATTTCCTGCTCCATTTCTATTCCACGAAATATGCTGGTCCAAATTAGAGATAAATCACTTTCCCTCTTAGCAAATGAAGAATATATAAAGGAGTAGTGGACTGTCCATACAAGTTGCAATTCTCAGATATTTTTGCAACAATATTCATACCCCAAACTACTGACTGAAATAAAAACGCCCCCTTAGGTCAATTAAATCCTCTTAGGGAAATAAAAGTCCAATATGATTGAGGTTACAGGCCCCACAAGTAGGTTTTCCCAAAGGGTTAATGTGTAGTCTTACAATGAGGAACTGTAAAGATTGCCATAGTTTCAAATTGTATGCAACCAAAATACAGATTCTAGCACAAAGGCTGAATTTAATGTCTTTAATAGGGAAGGATCCTAAGAATTTGTATGTGTTGCATAATGTCTTTAATAGGAGATAATTGATAAACACTCCCTCACATTAACATGGGGATAGCTCATTGTGAGACAAGATTTTTTTTAAAATTTCTTGCATCTTACAGGCATGCATATTGTTAAAATTCAACCTTGACTTGCACCTGGCCTTTTATGCTTGCTAACTATATTAAGAACAACTTTTTATAAAATTAGGGAGCATATGTAATCGTGTTTTTATTTATGTCATCATTACATATGTAATTCTCCCTTATCATTAGACTATGGCTTGCTATAGATGAGACATAGTATATCCTTTTTGTCGAAATCGTGACATCTTACAAGCATCTATTTCACACTTGATTTGCACCTTGTCTTTTATTCTTGCAACATGAATTAAAAAAAACTTTTATAAACTCAGGGAGCATGTGTAACAGTGTTTGAGGGTTTTTCATTGTTACACCTATTACTCTCTATTATCATGAGGCTAGTCTTATGTTGATGTTGAAATTAAAATTAGTTATTTGCAAGCGATTAACTACCTTGTATAAATGTGATAATTAGTGTCAAATGGGGATTTGAAGGAATAAATTTTTCACAGTTCACAAAGAGTTAGGTTGAAGGAGCCTATAATATTCAATTTGAATATGACATTTCTTGAAATTGTAAAAATTTCCATATCTTTCGAATTTTCTTAGAAGAAGTCTGTGACTGAGCTTCCTAGGAAATCTAGAACTGATATATTTTGTGTTGTAATTTTGAGACTTTTATACTGTTGATGCTTCCTAACTTTATATTGTTGTTGAGAAGTTTATACCATAAAATAGGTAAACCTGTTGATTAGATTTAGGTCACACCTTAACCACAGTTGTAATTACTTCTTTGTTTAAATAATACTCTTTCATAGTAAGAAGCTTTTAGCTGATAGAAATTATGCTTTGTATTTGTAAATCATATTGTATTAACATCATTTGCAGTTCTTCATTGGTATTTTGTATACGATCTATATATTTGTATTGGTTGATATTTGTGGAATTTATTGATGACAAATGCAGACACTCTAAACAAGGTATCAATTTGTCTTGACTAATTTAGATCAATGTTTGGTATGAGATCATGTTTGTAGTTTTTTATTTGTGGAATGTTGAGGTATATTACTGGCCAAATTGAGAAGCCAATAATGACAGTTGTATACAAGAATAATTGGAGAAGAATGTCTTTGTTGGACATGATAAAATGATGTCAAAATAGAACAAAACACCCAAGTTTATATCTATATTGATGTTGACAAGTTGACCAGTGCAGACATGCTGACAGGGACAGCACTAGAAAAACATAAGGAGAATTAACTGAAATAAAATCACTGCAACTTATTTGGCAATGTTGAAGAAAATTATTGGTAATTAAATCCAATCAAACAATTCGTCAACTCACTTTCATTACAAGTTGTGTAGGACACCTTTGCTCCAAATTGACATTTGAAGTTGAGATATCTATATTGTGATGCATTGAGTTAGACCACACTTGGTGCATAAGGTTTTTTGGAATGCATATTATTCCCTTCTTTTTCTGCTAACTATACAGTATCACTAGTAATGTGATAATGTGCAACTGAAGCTATATCATAGATTGAGAATAATTGTTTTTACAGAGGAGTTAGGGTTGTGGTAAGGTATTGGTTATCCAGTTTCGTTGTCAGACATTTGATTCGAGCTCAAATAAAGGTCATACAGTGGTATGTGCATGGTGTCCAAGTCAAATGGGTTTTGTTATACATTTCTGTTGAATTTTTGGACCTGGCCAATGCACATGATGTCACTGTTCAAAACCCTCCATCCTCTTGAATTCAAATCCAAATTGCTATTTCAAATAGTTTGGTTTCTTCAATAGTTAGTTTAAAAATGCGTGGCTATGTAAAACTCAAAATATACGAATTTGATGGGGTCATATTAGAATAGTAGATTTTGAAATAAATGTGTGAAAATAGTAGAGGTGGTTCGTATAATCCATTAAACATATATTCCATGGGAAGCCCCAACAATTGGCTTAGTAGGTTGCGCCCTAGTTGACAAGTCATTTCTAGGCTGGAGGTCAGGCGTTCAATTACTGGGCCTATTGGGGTTAGGATCCTCTTCCAGGGTTGCAGACTCCTCAGGGTATTAGGCGCTGAAGTGTGAAGCCCCTTCGGGTGGCCCTCTTGGCTAGCTCCGGTGAAAAAAAAATTGATTCCATGGGTAAATAGTTATTCTAGATAAACATTTGTGGAAGAAATAAATTATAACTATAAATTATGGGTTTGTGGGAAGCTGGAAGCTGGATGGTGTTAACATCCAATATTATTCAAGTAGGGTCTCATCCAAGCTTTAACTTCTACTATGATTTTGAATCTATATATTGAGAGGTTTAAAATGCCATTAGGATATGCAACTTAGGATAAGTATATATAGGTTAATGCTCAACCTAGGTTCATTGTTGCATAAGTTGTTGTTTAGTTTGATTAGAATATGTAATGAAAACTAATTTGAAGACATTTACACTTGAATGGGTGAAGGATTTTGTTGAAGGATGAATTGGATGAAGCATGGTTGTTCTCTACTAAGGCATTTTTCAACAGAATTGGTTCCATTCACAAACTAGTCCATGAAAAGTAGACGTTTGATCTTTTATACCCTGAAAATGGAGGCTCCCAGTGTTTCAAATCATGCCTGGTTTTCCAAAGATAAAGATAAAAATACAACCTCATACTATACTCTATGGCCCCATGAATATGCTTATATCCAATGTTGTTGGGGATCACGTAGATCTCCTAGTGCAAGCACTGCAACATCAACCTAGGAAGCGAATAAACATTATGAATTGGAATCACAATATATCCTAATCATTTGTCCTTGTGGATACTCATTAGCTTGATGGAAGAAGGAACTTTTCTCATCCCATGGTGAATAGGATCCATGTGAAGCACCAGCTATTGGGTTGATCATCCTATTTTGATTCTCCTTATTGATCCACTTATACATGGATCTAGGATGATCATGCTTATCTACTATATCCTTTCCATCCATGCTAAGATAATTATTGTTGATAGATCTCATATAATGGTACACTTATGTTTGCTAAGGAATAGTGATTTTTGCAATCCCATTAAGCCAATTTCTTGAGTTTTGTTCAAAATTCCTAGAAACGGTTTATGGATATCATAACCTGCTTGATCATATATTGTGAATTTATACAATATATCATCCTTTTCTAAACATTAGATACTCAAAGTTGTGTATTGATCCTTTTTACCATTATAGAGGACTCTATAAGTTAGGTTCGCAAATTCTTAAAGGGTGCTATCTCAATGGAAGAGTGCCTTCCTTACAAGTAGGAGGTTGGTGGTTTGATTCCTCCATGCCCTAATGATATTGTAATAATGGTTAAAAACAACTAATTTAGTAACCAAAAAATAAGACATAAGTGACCAAACAAAATGGCCAAAATTCGTATATAAAATTACTAAAAATGACTAAATTAGTGACCAAAAAACGAGAGATGTGAAACTAGGCATTAAAAAGGATGCAACATGTGGCGCTAATGATGAAGCCAAACATGGTGTTGATATGGTAGAAAAATAAGATGCGAAACTAGGCATTAAAAAGGATGCAACATGTGGCACTAATGATGAAGCCAATCATGGCATTGATATAGTAGCAAAATAAGATTGATATGGTAGCAAAATAAGACGTTACTTTGGAGGAAAAACATGGTGCTACATAGGAAGAAAAATAATGTGCAACAATAGAAGAAATATTTGGCGTTGTTTTGTTAGAAAAACACGACACAAAAAAGGCAGCACAAATTGGTGGATATTTGGAAGCGAAAATTGGCACATATTTGGAAGTAAAACATGGTGCAAAATGGGATGCTAAAGTGGTAGAAAAAAAGGATGCAATATTGGATACTCAGATTAGAGAGAATTTGAGGTCAAAAATGGGCCTCAAAAGAACCAAAATGTACTATAAAAATCAACCAATTACATTCTAGTAGATGACATCATCCCCCATGGT
>LPNX010571260.1:239713-251462 GCA_001517045.1 Pseudotsuga menziesii
TTGGATGCTAACATGGTGCTATTAAGGATGCAAATATGGTGTTAACGGTGATGTCATTTAAGAAGCAAAATTGGACAGTCACTACGAAGCAAACCTCGACGTTGTTTAGGAAGCAAAGTTGGACACTATTCTAGAAGCAAAAAAATAGACGCTATTTTGGACATCGTAAAGGATGCTATCTAGGAACAAAAAACAAATGTTTCTGAGATGCTTTAAGTTTTGTCCATGATGCATCCCATTTAGCGTCTAGTTTGACCACTCAATGTAAAAAAAAATTACACTAAAAAGGGATGCTAAATGGGACACTAATTCTAGGATTTGTTGTAGTGGTATGAGAAAAATTAGCATATGAGGCTATATCCTTTTGTTGTGTAGAACATCTAGCAAAATAGTGGCATAAGTTTTGATGGAAAGGGAATGCACCTTTAAAATTGAAGTGTTTGTGTATTTTAGTCTTGGAGAATAAAGTGATGAACTAGGATGATTTCCTTAAGGGAGGAGGTATTGCACCACTTTTTTGCATGTTATGTAAAAAGCATGCTAAAGTGGTTGATCGTCTATTTGTTCCTAGTACTTTTCTCTCAACATGTATGGATGGAGGTATCACATAGTTTAAATTTTTCAATATTCTAGATTGAACTTCAAGGATCCTTTGAATAAAGATTAGATATTTTTTTTAAATGTTGTTTCTTTTAAATATTTTCCTCTATATGTATCTTTGGGGATTTGGAGACACATAATTATAATTATTTTCTAAAATTCCCCAAAACGTGTCTCCAAATTAAGGTTCAATATTGTGGGTGTGTACAAATATTATCATAGGATATGGTGGAAAATCTCCTAGACTTATCACAACCCATTTTTTACCCTATCCTTTTTGTAATGGTGATTCATAGTTGGGTTAATGAGGTGCTGGAACGGTTATCAAGTCTAAGAGTAATCACAATATTCAAAATTTGGATGGGTTGTTGAGAAGCCTAGATACAACATTAGAGAAGAACTTTTGGCTCTTTTGTGATTGCTATATGTTTTCTTTAATAAAGGTTTTTAAATATTTACAAGTGATAGTTTATTCTATAGTGATCATTGATTGGGATTCATGAAAATATTCAGGTGGTTCTCTTGGGTTGTTGGAATCACAGACTCAGGGAGCATATGAAAAGTTTCATAACTTCTCCTTTATGCATGTTTATAGTTAAATTAGTTCTGAATTATATAGATTGTCCAAATATTCTATTGGATAAGTTGAAGTGCTACTTTAGTTTAAAGAATTCCAACATATTAATTTGTTGTATAAAGGGACTTTCAAGGCCTACAAGTTTTGGATTGTGGGTTATGTTGTCTCAAGGTTTTTTAGAAGTTTGTAGTATTTTATGGATAATGTGGACTGATATATGTAAGTATGAGGTTAGAGTTGTGGATGGGGGTTTAGCAAGTTATGAAACATATTGAAATCAATAGTGGGTCATGAATACGTATTCAAAAGAGTCTAGAGTTTTCTTGTGACACATATGGAACTCATTTCTTTCGCCATCAATTGATGATGAAAAGAAGGGCATCATACCATCCAAAAGTTTTTTATGCTCTATAGTCGTGGAAACGAACTATGCCAAGGATTATGGGAACCATTAGTACATTTTACATAATAATATTGTGTAACATGATCACAAACATGGATAGGGGAGTAAAAAAGGGACCTCATACACTAAGTAAATATTTCCCATGATCAATTACCATGAACAAAGAATCCAACTAGGAGTATGGGATGTGGATGCCAACAATTTCGATTTTCACAATAATAATAAATATTAGGTCTTCAATTCTTAGTCACCAATTTTTTTTTCAAGTTAAATGCCACGAAAAATCCCTTGAATAATGACATATATACTCTATAATGGATCCTTGGGGGGGTGTTTGGGTGCCATTAATATACATTGGGCCTATATGGGGAATAATGGATCAAATAATGTGTTTTTAGTAATAACAATGGGTTTGAGGGTTTATACCATGGATACGGTAGGAAAACACAGACCTTATGGTGAAAATAAATCTTTTGTGGGTTAGCGGAAACAATCAAGGTCTCGAAGCACCATATAGTGTTGGATTCACGATTGTCGTTAGACCAAAGTCCACAGGTGTTAATCTCTGCAACAATTGCTAGATTTAGGATCCTGAGAGGAGGTTCATCCATGTCATAAAAATCACTAGGAGTGTTGAATCCAATGTCCAACAATATCCCCCTAGCGTGAGCAGGGCGAGTTTCAAACCCTTTACCTTCTTCCTTAATACCATTTGTTGTACTCATGATTTCCATTAGACCACAACCCATAGGTGTTAGTATCCACCAAAATCTCTATTTTTAGGATCTTGGGAGGCGATTAGTCCATGTCAGAAAAATCACAAGTAGTACTGGAGCCAATGCCAAACATATAGAACCTCTCTAAGTGTTATTTGGCCACTAATTATATATTTGACACCATTACTATGTCTTAGGACATTGTGTGGGATATTTGGTACCATTGGTACATTTTTCATAATAAAAATCAATCTCAAGGCCTACATCATATCCATGCAGTAAAATAACGCCTTTGGGCCCAAAACATAAATAATATCCAAGTGATCTATTGTGTCATAGTGGTATATTGTCTGTATTAGGATTTTTTTTCAATACACATATGGGATTTAGGGCTTTTATCATCGATGAGATATGAATACAACGATTGCATCCTGTTAACATAAATTTTGCATGCCTTGTAGCCCTGACAAAGGGCTTTGGTAGGGAATTTATAGACCATGATTATGTTCTTCATTATTTAAGGATGTATCCAAATATCACCAACATGAATTTGGAAATAAAACATTACCTTAAGCCCTAGAATATAACCTCAATCTCAATCACCATGAATAATGCTTTAAACAAGAACAAATATCCTCTCTTTAAGGGATATTGAGCACAAATGTAGGTTACGGTTACAATTGATCGGTTTTGAGAATCACATTTTCTTCTCTAATAGTATGGAATCAGACCTCAGTGCCATTGGTAGGCTTTTCACACCACATATTTCATTGGGTATCTTAAAACATGTAGTATTCCTCAAACAACCACACAAAAACCCTATACGGGATCATTCACCTTTGTGAGCAATCTTTAGCACCATTGGTATGTTTTACATAGTAAAATGGGTTTGGCACTTGTATCATGTCCAAGGTGAGAAAGAAAGGGAATTAAGTTAAAAAATAAATGTTCCCGAGCTCAATGACCATGAATGAAAAATTCTCCAATTCACTATTGATATTATTTCCAAGGGATATATGCACTCCATGTATGATATAGGAACAATTATGAATTTTTACATAGTAGATCTCAGTGTCATTGCATGTATGATCGTTATTGGAGGAACAAATGGAACTTAATCCCTAAACAAACCTTTCTTGTGTTGAATTCCAATGAAAAATGCGTTTTTTGTTGATATAGGAACAATTACTACATTTTTACAATATGGATGGGTCTTAGGACCCCTTCAATGACCAGGGGATGAAAATAAGGAAATCATGTCCTAAACTATATTATTTAGCCTTATGTCGATGAAAAATGTTATAAAGCACACACAAACATTATCTAATGTATACTTGGCCTCTATGTTAGTTATGGGTGTCATTCATAGGTTTTGAGAACCTTAGTTGGGTCTTAAAGTTTCCATGTCGATCCTAAGTGACATTAGGATTTTTTGTGCAACAAGTAATGTACTTGGGGAACTATAAATTTTTAGGAAAGGGAACACGCTACTAATCTTGTATTTGAATATTATCATGATCAAACTTCATGTACTAGTTCTTGAACAATCACATAAGGCCCACTTAAGGAATATTTGGCCTATATGGGTGGTATTTAGCTCCATTAGTGTGTTTTCCATAGTAAGGATGGTTATTGTAATATCCCCGTTTACCCATATTTTTTGTAATTGATATACAAGATGCAATGATGTAATCAGTCATGGAAAAGAGATCAAGGGAAAGGCCACATCAACTAACATTGTAGTATCAGATGGCATTGTGATTTTATAAAGGGACCATGCACTAGCTAAAGCATGGTGACATTGAATGTATCATGTAAACAACAAATGATTCATAATAAATTAATCCTAAGGATGAATCTATTTTCCCTAAAGTCTACCAGCTAGACTGTAGGGTAGCAGAGTTTAGGCATCTCATAATTTAAAGATTGTTTTTGTTGATTTTTGAAAACAATAGAAAGGCAAGAATATAAAATCAGGTACAGAGAAACAAAAGATATGAAAGCATGAGATAATGTATGTATAATGACAATATTTAGAAGAAAGAATAACTGTTCAGGATATAGGAGATAGGTTCAAATCATAATAATACAAAGAATAAACAATCAATTTACATTCCTTGCATCATACATAAAACTCAGGTGTTCAAAAATAGATTTCAAACATCTTTCAGCAATAATATTCATTTTCAAACAAAGACATCCATATGGAAAAAATCCATATCAATAATAGTGTAGTGAAAGGTTCAAACAAAACCACATAATATTAAAACAATACATAGCTTTAAACCTAGCTCACATAGATAATAAAGTCCTTCATTTTAGAAAAGCAGTTCTTACACAATCATCATATTGACGAATCATACACAGGTTCCATGCATATGTCGACCCTCATGTGTCGCCCTTGTTTATCAAAATGCTTTACAATTTATAAGAGTAGATAATCCTAGAAAGTTTCCCTAGATACCCTTTCCGATGATCTTATCATACCAAAAATAGAAAAGTATCAATCTTAAAAGATCTAATTAACAAAATATGAGAGGTGTAAAATCTATACTAACTTAATCATCAGATTAAATCCTTCTAGCAACTTCAGCTAGCGCAACTAGCCCATCCAATGCATGTTCCTTCCTTTGTAATATGTTGCAGTCTTTCTGCATCCGACTTAGTCTTTCCTCAATTTCTTTCTTTTCTTTCTCTGACTTTGTCTATATTTAAATCATAAATTCGAAAGGAATAAAATTGGTCACTACTATTAGATTGAGTCTTGCCTCTAGTTTCATTTCCTGGTCTTCTGTCACCAAGCATAGTTCCTTTCCTTTATTTTATTGTCCTTTTTTTTCCAACTTCATTATCTTGTGATTGGATGAATATTCCATCATCAAAGAGTTTTTTATTATGAGGCCCAAGCTCATTAGCATCAACAATAGGTTTCCTCGTGCATTTAGTGTTAACAAATAGACCAACATCTTCAGTTGAAATATATTGGATCCTATGTTTGGTTTGATTTTCTTGTCTGTCATTGTGAAGCTTATCACCCTTCCTTTCTTCTAGATCCCTCGCTTCCACTTCATTGACTTGTAGTATGATGACTCTATTCCCATTAGAGAATTTTTTAGCATCAATGTCAAGCCCAAATTCGTATCCAAGTGTTTCTTGTGTTTCAACATATGACAGAAGGTTTCATGTCTCTAGCCAATGAAGGTAAACAATCAGACAGACTACAATCTTAGTTTGATTTCTCCAATGATCGTGATACCTGGAATATTTCCCTGGGGTTCCTTTGATGACCTTGGCAATCTATCCATAAATCTCCTTGAGTTTCCCACTGTGACCCTTGGCCTTCTTCAAAATATCTAGAGAAAGTGAGGAATAATGAACTTGAAGAAGATCAACCTGCATTATGCGAGTGACAGACTCAAGATCAACAACAATACAACGCAAGAGCTCTTTCACATTTCTAGGATATTTCATCTAGTTCTTGAACTCCTCAAATTGATTCTACATTGTTTCTTCATTTTCCAAACTAGCGGAGGTGGAGAGAATTCTTTTGGCGCTTAAACCCTGGAAAAAACCCCGCCACAAACAACTCTACAATGACTACACAAATTTATGTTTATGTTGCAAAGCTTGGGATGTTTTGGATATTGTAAATGGTGGGAAGACTTTGTAGAGGTTTAGAATGTTTCCTCTTTCAAATTCCTCAAATTCCCATACTGACAATTTATTCCTCCTTGAGGTCATGGTATCGAAATTCCTTTTACTGAATTCTAGGCTGTAGAGACAATGTCGGAGGTGGAAGCTGCATAAGATAACATGAAACCTTCTTTGGAGATAAATCTCCATTTCACATCGAACTGATAGGGTACAGAGAATTGAGTTCAAAATGACTTTTGAATATGGAGCAATACTATTGCTCTTCTAGGTGTAACTCAGAGCCAATTGTTGTCTTGTAAGCTGAAAAAAATCTCAAAGTATGAACATGTGCATTATTATTTGATAGGGTTTGAAAGTTGCACATAACCCAAACTTGGAAACCTGGAAGTGCGCATGTGCATGAATCATGAGATGTGCTACCAGGTTGCATTAAAACATAAGATATGAAATATTCAACCTTAACCTTGAATTCATTTTATTATGTGAATAAACACTTATTAATCTACCAGGAGCTTTAGTATAAACTAACATATTTGTATAATTCAAAAGGATATTTAAAAAAAAATCAAAACAACCCAAGAAAAGGAGAAAAAGAAAATCAAAGGGAATAAAAATGTCTAAGGTAAAAAGATAAGCCTAGGGAAAATAGTTGACAGACCTATGACCAACACTGGCTCCATCTGGGGATGGAATTTCCTTGTTATTTTTCTAGAATTGTAGACCAACTGCCTTTTAATTTTTTTCAACAAGAACTCATAGATGCTACTAATTCGTTGGTCTATGGAGTCATTTACCAAATCTCTACAACTTTTTCAAACTTTGAATGCACACCTCTGAAATGACAAAATACTGCTGCAAGACAACACATTGACATTAGAGGAAATTTCAATTTAAAATAGGCCTTCCAAAAATAATACAAATTCCATGTCATCATGTATTTTCCAATCAAAATTCTTTAAAATTCAAAAAGGGAGCACCTCTTAAACAATTTTTTAATATAAATTTGGGGATAGGTATCAAAAAAAGCTACTTTTTTGTTCATATTTTCGACATATCTCCCTGTGTTTTTACTCAAATTTCGATCAAGAGAGCTTGTTGGATGCAGAATTAAATTTTGCATCCAATGAGTACCCACTTGGCATACTTTTGGCGGGCCGCAATACCCCAAAAACAAGAAATACCTGAAAAATGTGATGATGACATCATCCTCATCTTCTAAAGATAGCCTTTGTTCCAAGAAGTATTTAAGGTTATCATGATCATTTTTAACCTTGAAATGTATTCATATAAGGTAGGGGCGCCATTTCTTCAAGGCATGTAGTATTGGAAAAATTTCCTTCTCATAAATGGGCTTTTTAAAGTTCTTTCCCTTTATTGGATGACTTGTGAAGGAAATAGGATGTCCTTTTTGCATTAGTACATCTGCAATTTCATTTCCTGAAGCATCACATTCCACAATAAAGGTTTTTGTGAAGTTTGGTGTCACCCAAACAAGAGATTTACACATGGCCTCTTTGAGTTGTTGAAAGGCTTGAGTTTCCTCTGGAGTCCAAGAAAATGCATCTTTCTTTAGTAACGATGTTATAGGAGCTAATATTCTTCCATAGTTTTGAGCAAACTTGTGGTAGTACCCCGTCAGACCTAGGAATCCTTGAAGATTCTTCATGGTTTTGGGAATCGACCAGTCCATCATGGATTTTATTTTTTTAGGTTCTACCTTGACACCTTCATGAGATACAATATGACACAAATAATCTACCTCCCTTATCCCAAAGAAACAATTTGAGGGTTTTGCATACAGTTATTTCTCCTTCAGTAGTTGTAGTACCATGTCAACATGTTGAACATGTTCTTCCCAAGACTTGCTATATATTAGTATATCATCAAAGAATACCAACAAAAATTTTCTAAGGAAAGGCTTGAAAATAGAATTCATCAAATGTTGAAATGTGGAAGGTGCATTTGTTAGACCAAATGGCATGACCAAAAATTCATAGTGAGCTTCATGAGTTCTGAATGTTGTTTTGGGGATGTCTTCATCCTTCGTTTGATCTGATGATACCCAGAGCAAAGATCCAACTTTGTGAAGGCAACTGCTCCATGTAATTCATATAACAATTCATCAATGACGGGAATGGGAAACTTATCTTTAATGGTGATCTTGTTGATTTCTCTATAATCAGGACACATATGCCATGATCAATCTAGCTTATGTACCATTAACACTGGTGCAGAGTAAGAACTTTGGCTAGGCCTAATTATGCTAGGCTCTAACATTTCATCCACCATATGCTCAATTTCACTCTTTTGGCTATAGGGATATCGGTATGGTCTGATGTTAGGAGGAACATTGTTTGGAATTAAGTGGATCATACCATGATCAAAGTCATGAATTGGTGGAAGACATTTGGGAATATATTTAAATACCTTAGAATGCTTATTAGTGACCCTTTAGAGATCTGGGTAGATAGGGAATTTTGAGGTTTGGACATCTAATGAGAATAATTGTGCAACTATACCTTGATGTCATTTTTTTAACAAATTTGTCATACCATTATAGCTTATCACCTTGCTTGGTTTTCTTGGGATACCATTTAACTCCTATTCTTTACCTTCCCATTAAAATTTCATGAATTTTTTTTGAAAATTAAAAGACACTATTCCCAATGATTATAACCATTGGACACCCAAGAAAACATCAGCACCACCAATTGGGATAAAAATAATTGGACTATTCAATACATAATCCCTTATATCTATATTTATATTATGGCATTTTCATGAGCAATTAATAGTTCCTCCATCTGCAAGCATTACTTGAAATTATAGTGTTGGATAAACAAAGAAATTAAGAACTTTGGCTAATTTACAGTTAATGAAATTACGAGTACTACCAGAATCAATCAACACTGTTACCTTCTTCTTTTTTATGTATCCTTGTATCTTGAGATTTTTAGGAGTGTAAATTCCAACCAATGCATGACAAGAGATGGTCGTAGTAATTTCTTCCGAATTCACCTCTTCTTGAGATGATTCCTCTTCTTTTGGTTCTCCCTGTTCACAATATATGTAGAATAATTTCTTCTTGTTTCACTTATGTTCCTTACTATACTTTATGTCACAATTAAAGCATAATCCTTTTCCTTTGCTTTCATCTAGTTGTTGGGGTGTCAACCTTTGTGGTGGTTTAGAAGAAGGAACATTATTTTCTCTATATGTGTTGGAGAAGGCCTTTCTAGTAGTCATTGCCATATTTTTATTTTAAATATTCCTTTCCATCATGAAATCCTTTTCTAGCAATGATGGTTCAAAGAGACACACCTCATGTTGAATGTTATCTTTCAAGGTTCCAATAAAGAGATATAATAAATTATCTTCTAAAATATTCTTCACTCTGAGACTTAGTTGTTGAAATTTCTTGATGTGATTTGTAACTGAACCTTTTTTATTGATATTTACCAACTGACTGAAGAAGGTGTTTCTAATTATATACCCGTAATGTGCAATCAAATCTTTTGTGAATATAGAGCAAGAGATGATAGACTCCTTTTTATGGTCACAAAGCCATTGGTACCATACAAACTGATTAGGTTCTAAATACAAGGATGCAATAGTTACCTTTTGCATAGTGGGTACCTGGTGTATATCAAATAATTTCTCCATCTGAAAAATCAATGTTATTCGATCCTTTCCATCAAACCTTCGCATGTCAATCTTGGGGATAAAGTTGTTTCTTTGACTTGAATTGAACCCATGATGTTGTAGTAAATCATCAACTTTTGTTTATGTATCTAAAACTTCTACCACATATACCCTAGTCCATCTGATTTCATATTCAACTTGTCTCACTCCATTTGGATCTTGTATTCCTCAGATACGACCTTCTTCCCAACACTTGTTTTAGACTGGTTGTAGGACTAGTATAAAAGCCCTAGATTCCTTCGCATTATCTCATAAAATGTAATGGATCAGGATCTGAATTTTAAGTGGATATAGCTTGGCCTGATTTGGAAGTGGGTTTTCAACCGCGATCTCGGAATACTTGTATAAACAAAGTTGTAGCGAAAGTTCTAAGATGAGTCGTTTTGTAAAGCCGACCCCAAGGAAAGAGCTCTAATACGAAATGTTATGCAACCAAGTCCCAGATATAGCATAAAAAGAACAAAAATAGACAATAAGAGAGTAGTCCACGCCTAAAAAATGAATAGCAGAGATAGATATCAATCATCTTCGAGGGAGGAACCTCCTTACACAATGTACTGAGTACACAAGACAAGATAAGATAATATGATGAATAAAATGAGAATATCTCCTTCCTATATATAGGAGATAAAGGTGTATAATAAAAACTAATAAACCCACTAATAGACCCAAGCCTACATAAATAATTTATGTAATGCACAATATAGGGGGTAATGTGCCACACTATATGGTGTAATGTGTCATCATTAAGGGCTTAACAAAATCTCGTTGACTGAGGTAAACTCATGGATTGTTAAGGAGTAGTGGAATGAGGTGAATTTAGTGGCAACAACTGAGGTAAAATAATCCGAATTTTTCTTTTTCCAGCAGTAGTGAAATGAGGTGATTTCGGTGACTCAGAAATTCAGACAAGCAGAAGGTCGTGTTTTCATTTTTCTTAACATCTTTCACATGTTGACAGTCCTGTCTTGGACTTGTCTGGGATTTTAACTGTTAGGATTATTAATCCTCCCTTGAACAAACTGTCTATTAGATTAATTTAGCCTAATTTAGGAGTTTTAATTAATTAATTAAGTCCACTAGTACCATTGGGTCCACATGGCCTAATGAGGACACATGTACCAGTTATTAGAGTGTGGTGAACACTGATAGTGGCTAATTGGCACTTACTGCACTTTCATGCACTAGTTTAGGCCCCTTTTAGACCAATCCCTACATTTTAGGGCCCACTAGGAGTCCCGACACCAACCTCCTTCAGTCAGCTGGAGTTGGAACTAGTTAATCTTAGTTAATTTCCAGTTACATTTAGTTAGATCACAATCAGTTCAGTTAGCACTATTTATGCATGGATGCATGTGGATTAAGCACCTTTGCTCACCTACCACTTCAGTCACTACTACTTTTCGACACTTCCCTGTCGCATGTACGACACTTTGGTTTTTTTTTAAGCGTCGGAAACTTGTCGTTAGTTATCCGACACCTAAGTAACCGTCGGTTAAGCGAAACCTAAGTAACCGTCGGTTCAATGTACATCGTCGGTTATCCGACACTTATTAAGCGACGGTAGGAAAGTTTTTAAAAAAAATTACTACAGATGTTCGTCGGTTAAGCGACGAAGATGAACATTAAGCGTCGCTTAAGAGATAGGTAGAACCGTCATGTAAGCGACGGTAAGGAAGTTTTTTTTTATAAAAATTACTGCAGATGTCGCGTAACCGACACCTATAGGCGTCGCTTAAGTGACGGTATGGCATTTAAAAAAAATAAAAATATTGTGTTGTTTTTTTTTGGTAAGAATAACTATCATGTTCAGGGTAGGTTACTCTACAAGATGGAAAATCTTTTAAACATACAGAAATTGCCACGCTGAATGACATATAGAAATTGCTCTTGCTTTGGCTCTAATAATTTGATCATTGATGCTATACATACATTCATTTCATCACCTCTTCTAAAACCGTTCTCCCATTGTCCAAGTATCCACCATCTCAGGAAAACATTCCTGTTACTGATTTGATTCTTACACATAGCTGCTTTGACATATTCACTCTGTCAAGACATTGCACACTAGATGAAGCTTAATTCCTTTATTATTTT